>QFDX01001781.1:0-19417 GCA_003315875.1 Lactifluus piperatus
GATGGCAGCGAAGGCCGGAGACGCCACGGTGAGGAATAGAATGGGATGAGCCCAACGCATAGCAACAAGGGGATAAGGGGGGAAAAGGAGAAGGCGAGGGGGAAAATCGGACGCTTTACGCTAGGATACATTTTCAAGCTTTGAGGGCGCGCGGTGGGTGTGCATTAACTTGTTCTAATTCGGTAGTCCGAAGACCCTGGCACGTTATCTGATAAAAAAATTTGAATCACATCATTTACCATTTATCAGATTACGACAATCTCCGTTCCTTGAAACAGGAGTTTGGATCGAATCGGTCTAAATAAATTCAAATTCTCATCTCGTTTCCGCCCATGGCCCGTAGTAAATGGCGTGATTTCTCGGTACAAAGGAGCTAGGAGACATTCCTTATCAGATGGGATAAGCAGTGCCCCCGAAACGGTGATATCGGATAAGATGTGATGGCCCTAGTAGCCGGGCCCGACAAATGACAGTTTCTTTGGTCTCCTCCTTCGCCTGCCATGCTCTTATATCCCCTTTGCATGCTTCTTTTCCCGAGGCCCTACATCTCCTCTCCCCCCCATCACCATGGCCCGTAACCTGTTTTCCGTCCCTATTTTTTTCATAATATTTCGTGAGACTCTCGAAGTCGGCATCATCCTTTCTGTCCTCCTAGGCCTCGTCGAGCAGATTGCCCATCCAGACTCAATCTCCCAGAGAGGGCAGACAACACCCCCCACTTCTCAGGATGAGAACGACAAAAAAGAGGAGGGTAACATCTCATCCAGAGTGGCTTCTCTTGACGTAGATGATGTCCTTCAGAGGAAAAGATTCCTTCGCAAAATGCGCTTGCAGGCATGTTCAACGCCGCGCGTCCGGTACATTCCATGTCACTGACCACTGCCTTTCAGATCTTTGCTGGCTCTGCGCTCGGTTTCCTTATTGCTGCTGCCGTTGGCGCAATCTTTCTTGCAATCTGGTTTACCCAGGCCTCTAACCTTTGGCAAAAGTCAGAGGAACTTTGGGAGGGTACGCTCTTCGTCACTCTTATTATCATATATTTATTCAACCGAGAATACTAGGTTCATTCTATCTTATCGCCTCTCTCTTAATCTTTGTCATGGGTATCAGTATGCTCAAGCTCGACCGCGCAAAGGCCAAATGGCGCGTGAAGCTCCTGCACGCGTTTGAGGGACAACGTGAGTTTTACCCTTTCCTCATGTACATCTGTCTTGAATTTTTTTTGTCAGATATTGATGGCAGCGCTCGCACGGGCAAGTGGGCCCTTTTCCTTCTACCCTTTGTCACCGTCTTGCGTGAAGGCTTGGAGGCCATCGTCTTCGTTGGGGGCATTTCCCTCGGCCAGTCAGCAACGTCCATCCCAATCCCCGCTATCGTTGGCATTGTTTGCGGCCTCATCTGCGGCTTCATTATTTACGCATTCGCTAGCCGCTCTAGTAAGTATTCTGAGACAATGTAGTCCGGCATGCCTGATTCTGTCTAGCGCTATCCGTCTTCCTTGTCGTGATGACGAATTTCATCCTGCTTATCGGTTCGGCTCTCTTCAGTAGAGCTGTCGGATCCTTCCAGAAATATGAATTTAACCATCTGTACGTCTTGTTTACCTGGATTATCGCATGGCAGCTGACTCGTCACAGTCTCGGCGCTGATGCAGACAGCTTGAGAGGAGATGGTCCAGGTACATTTGATGTACGAGGAAATGTCTGGCACCTGGACTGTTGCAATGCGAACAACTACCTAGATGGCAAAGGCTGGTTGCTATTCGGCGCCCTCTTAGGTTGGACGAACAGCGCAACGCGTAAGGGATTGTCTTTATGCAGCTTAACTCCCTGGTCTTACTTAAATGATCGCAGTCGGCACCATTCTGTCTTATGTTTTCTACTGGATAGCCGTCATCGTCACGCTCGTCGTCCTGAAGTGGCGTGAGGGCCGCCTGAGTGTATTCGGGCTGGAGAGCGCAGCCAGAAAGGAAAGACGCGCTCGCCAGGAGGCCGACACAAATAACATTGACGAGAAGGTGCCCCCACCCGATGGTGGTCCGGACCAGATTTCCGAGCTTCCAAAATGACTCGACCCATGACTCGACGGAGAGGATTGACTACCTTGTTTTACGGCTTATGACGAGGGCGTGCATCCCTGAACGTGTCGTCATAACTACCAGATGGGGACAAAGAAATCGCACGCTTGGAATCCATCTTTCTGGGAATGAGACTAATTTGACCGTAGATATTGTGGTAATGTACCGCGGCAATAAGAAAAGTGTGGACCTCTGACACTGGCGATGGTTACCCAAAACCTTGAATGAGTCGCTTAACGTAACGCTGCCATAATAATTACATATAACCACGTATTGATCATGGCAGAGCCTCTGTAGTCACATTAGAACTACAGCACGCACCGACTTGAAAATTGTGATAAGCATGTATGATCTGACCGATGAGCTAGGAGGTAGAAACGATCTTTCGTGTTGGAAACATAGATCGCCCTTGACTAGTTCTGAGATGAGATTTGAGTACTAGTACTCTGTCGTTCGAAGTAGAAGACCGAGAAAAAGCGCTAATGTTTAATTGTCTGCGATGGACATCCATGAAAGCGTCTTAGCAGCTGCGCCAGCTATATGTACTGTACAGAGGGTCGTCCTCGAGCGTAAATGAGTCACGGTGAAGGGAATACCATAAATTGGGCTATCTGACAAGATGAGTACCTAACCGAACAAAAGCTTAATTAAGAGGAGCCCAATTTGGAGTGCAGGCACAAACGCCCGTAATTTACGGGCACCAACGGCGGAAAATAAATTGACATTCGCTAAACACTACGTTTCTTTGTATATCAGCTTGGACCCTGACAGGGTCATTTCCAAGTGAATTGACGTGCTTGGAAAATGAGCCGTCGTAAAACCTTGTACTGAGACTCCGGATCGACTAATACTGACGCGACTCTATATTCATACTGTAGCCTTGTCCATCTCATCAGGTTTCAATCACATCAGGGTCCCTTCCACAGGTGCCTTCTGGCCTCCTCCCATCGCCACCAGTGGTGCAGGGTGTGAGTCCTCTGGCTTGCAGCCTTTCGGCGTCCGCGCTGCTCCTGCAGATGAACGGCCCGGCAAAGTGTCGACACACTGAAGCCTACATACCCACGTCAATCTAGGAGCCAACACCGGTCGTGGGCGAGAGCCAACACGAATTGAACTTCCTCGTCGACGGTGAATCTTGTGCCGAGCTATGGGGTGCGGCGCGACGCTGCGATTCGAAGCGGGAGATCCGATCCAGCCTTAAGTACGGCCTGTAGCGCGCATAGAAGCAAGGGTGAAGAATACGAGCGACTGACAGTGTCTGTTGAGTCCAGTCAACGTGTTTGTGGACAACTCGTTCGTGGACATGACTGCAACAAGGGGGGATATTGCACCAGATGACACACTCAGCTGAATGTTTAGTGCGACCCGCGACCCCGGTGCCCGCATATGCTACTCCCGCTCCCAAACACGCCGAAGAGGACACGCGCACGCGCGTAGGTGCTTATTCAGCCATTGAGCAAGCACTGTGGCACAATGTTTTGCAGCTGTAGGACGAATTACCACCGATTTCCTCACCGCACGCTCGTCCTGCGAGATAGATTGCCACTCTGCGATGACCACAAGCTCGTAAACATGATATCCAATTGCCCTGCTGGTCTCGCAGACTCGGATAAAGGGTAGGAACGCAAGGTGAGCGAGCAGTGTATGGTGCAGCGGTGCCGAGTTGTCATCGGAAAGCAGTAGATGGGGTGTTTCATGTCGGTGCTCAGATGGAGCTAAACATCGCTATTTTGATGATATGCAAAGCATGGATCGCTATCATATTTAACGGGGAGCTCACAGGACGCCTTTCGCAGCCACTTTGTTGTGCCACATGTTGTTGGCTCTCGGGCGGCTAAATCGATCTGATAAGCCCGCGTCTGATACTCACCCACTTACCCTGAACCCATCCATCACCGGCTTTCCTATTATCCCATATCAACGTACTATCCCTTTCAAGTTGTTTCCATCATGAGTTCGACAACATCTACGACAACATCCCCATCTAACTTCCAGCTTATCATCGACGCTGCCTTAGATCAATACACCAAGCAGACAGGGATTGACCTTGCACAGGATCCATTCGCTCACAAGCTGCAACACTCGGATTCCCCAGAAGGAGTCCTCAACCTACTCCAAGAACGAGAGAGGGAATTTAAGGAATATCGAAATCAAAATCGCAAATTCATAAACTTCCTCAAGCCGACTGTGCAGGTCCTTCATACACTTTCTGGCACTCTTGGCGAGTCATTGAGCCTTGTGAGCTACACAAGCTTCGTTCTTCCCGTATCCTTGTTTGATTATTACCTCACTAGGTACCCTTTCCGCCAGCAAGGGCAATCTTCGTCGGAATTGATGTCCTCCTCGCAGTACGTCTCTCCGTTATCACACTTCGGTTATGTACCCCTGAAGTTAGTATTCTAGGCTGCTAGTGGTGTTAGTTCGAGCTATGACGCACTCGAAGACCTCTTTGAATGTGTCCAACACTTTCTTCAACGATTGAACATTTATACCGAGATCTCGCAAACCACCATGATGACAGGTATACTGATCAAGATTATGGCCGAATTACTCTCGGTGCTTGCCCTAGCAACAAAACAAGTAAAGCTAGGACGTTTCAGTAAGCATTCCCATGCTTTTCTACATGTCACCGGTGGTTGAATGTGCTGCAGAAAAGTTCGCAAAGAAGCTATTGGGAGAGAGCGAAATTGAATCTGTGTTGAAGAGGCTCGACCGGCTCACTCAAGAGGAAGCTAGAATGACTATTGTCCAGACTTTAGAGGTCGTCCATAGTCTTATGAGTAATATGAAGGTAGTCATGAACGGTGTGTCACGCTTCTTGTCTCGTTATTACAATTTAATGGATGTGTTGGCCTTGTAGATGGCAAGGCATCGATCGGTAGCATTCAACGGGCCCTTGGTATGCTCTTAATGCGCCTATAAATCCTAGATTCGGCTGAGAGTCTATCTAGTTGATATGCAAGTGACAGCCAGTAAGATAAACAAGATAGAACGTTCGTTATTGTCCAACCCACGAATGCGAATCTTCGATACTGATGCTAGATTGAAGGTGACCTGTTGCAAAGGAATGTCAGCATCTGGCTAGATTCTCCGAATCCTTCAACAAGTCATAATGTTGCATGTGAAGCGCATCAGCCCGGGACTGCAGCTTGGTTTTTGGAGGGGAGTATCTTCTCTGAGTGGAAAGAAAGGGGATCATTATTATGGATCCATGGCAACCGTAAGGTTCCCCCGATGTTCACGTGTTTAATGTCCTAACGAGGTTGTGATCTAATAGCGGGGTCAGGAAAGACTATCCTCCTGTACGTCCTCATCAACTGATCCACTCTCAATCACTGAGGTATCAGCCAGCTCCGCAATTGTCGAAAACATCGGAGGTTTACGTGCAACCGGATTAGCTTGTATGGCGTATTATTATTTCGATTTTAGAGACGTCAAGAAGCAGCATTGCAATGGCCTGCTGTCTTCTCTCCTCACCCAGCTCTCTGCGCAATCCACTGCATATTATGATATGCTCTCCGACTTGTATGCGACACACGATAGCGGCATCCGAGACGCTTCCAACAGGACACTCACGGAAACACTATACGAGATGCTGAAGCTCCCCGGAGAGGCGCCAATTTACATCATAATTGATGCGTTGGACGAATGTCCGAATATCTCGGGGATGCCAACGCCACGGGAAAAGGTCCTCAAACTCGTGGAGCAGCTTGTCAAGTTGGAACTTTCAAATGTTCATATTTGTGTTACGAGCCGTCCCGAATTTGACATACGAACTGTGCTCGAGCCTTTAACAAGACTTCGGGTTTCGCTTCATCAAGAAATCGGACAAAAACAGGACATAGTGGATTACGTAACCGAAGTTGTTTACTCTGATCCAAAGATGCGGAGATGGAGAGAACAGGATAAACAACTAGTGATCAAATTCCTCTCGGAGAGAGCGGGCGGGATGTAAGTGACCTCATGACGATGCCTCTCAAAGTCTGACCTATTGAATTATGTGCAGGTTTAGATGGGTGTTCTGCCTGTTGGAGATCCTGCGTCGCAAACTTCCTCCGAAGATCCAGATTGCTCTGAACGAGTTGCCAAAGACGTTAGATGAAACATACAAACATGCATTGATCTCAATTGACGAGGAGAAACGAGAATATGCTGAGCGTCTCTTCAAATGCCTCTTCGTTGCGATTCGTCCGCTACGCGTCGCAGAACTTGCCGATATTCTTGCCATTCAGTTTGAATCCGATTCGATTCCAAACTATGATGTAGGCTGGAGCCTAGGCGATGCAGAAGAACCAGTTCTCTCTGTTGGTTCGAGCTTGATATCGATCGTCAATGTGGATGGCTCCCGAGTAGTTCAATTTTCCCACTTCAGCGTCAAGGAGTTCTTGATCTCGGATCGCCTTGCCTCATTAGGGGACGACTTCCTTTCCCATTATCACATCCTTCCCGGTCCCGCACATACGATTCTTGCAAAGGCATCCCTGAGCATCCTGCTCAATCTAGACGAGCGTATCGACAAAAAGACGATCGAGAATTTCCCACTGGCTGACTATGCTGCTCGACATTGGATCGATCATGCTCAGTTCGATAATGTCCCGTCGTCCATACGAGAAATGATGGAAAGGCTTTTCGACCCGAGCAAACCCCATTTTGCAGCGTGGGTGTGGTTGTACAATATTGATCGCCCTTGGAGAGAAGCAATGTCGACAATGCATCCAACAGTTCCAGAAGCGACACCACTATACTATGCAGCATTATGCGGATTCCATGACCTTACAAATCACCTTCTCCTTGTTCATCCGTCGGACGTGAATAGGAGGGGTGGATCTCGCGCGAGTCCACTACGCGCGGCGCTAGCCTTCGGGCATGTGAAAGTCGCAGTATTGCTGGTACAGCATGGTGCCAATGTGGATGTCCTAGATCATCAAGACTATTCAGCTTTACACCGGGCATCGGAAGAGGGGAAACTTGATATCGTACGGTTCCTCCTTGAAAATAATGCTGATGTGAACACACGACTTCCTTCAAGCTGGATGACTCCACTTCACCTGGCTTCAGACCATGGACAACTGGAAGTTGTGCGTCTCCTACTTCAGCACGATGCAATTGTAGACTGTCGGACCGAAAATGGTGGAACCCCGTTGCACAGCGCAGCATTCAGTGGGCACCTCGATGTCGTGCGACTGCTACTGCATTCTGGTGCAGTCCTCGATGCGAGGAACAATACCCAGCACACTCTATTGTCCTATTCGTCTGTGAACGGATGTCTCGACGTTTCACGCTTCTTGATCGAGCAAGGTGCAGACCTGTATTCCCGATCCGAGGAAGGCTGTATTCCGTTGCACGAGGCGGCAAGCTATGGACATGTTGACGTCGTGCAGTTGATGCTAGACCACAGCATAGACATAAACATACAGACAGAAGACCACCACACCCCGCTACATCTAGCATCGGCCAATGGACATCTCAAGACCGTGAAGTTGCTTATCGAATGTGGTGCATCAGTCGATATGCGGAACGACGAGGAAGAAACGCCCTTAGATCGCGCGGCATGGAACGGGCACCTCGAGGTTGTACGGTACTTAGTCGAGAATGGTGCTAATGTGTCTTCCCGAGGTAACAAGGGCTGGACTCCGTACCACTCAGCCTCAAGCTGTGGGCACATCAATCTCGTGAGGTTCCTACTCCAATGTGGTATCAATGTCGATGTTCGAATTGGGGACGGGAGCGCTGCATTGCACCTGGCATCTGGAAAGGGGAAGCTTGATGTTGTACGGTTCTTAATAGAACAAGGAGCTGATATCAAGGCCACTGATAACGAAGGTTGGAATCCATTGCACTCCGCATCGAAAAACGGACATCTCGATGTCGTGCGACTATTATTTCAATCCGGCGCGGCCATTGACGTACGGAATGGCATCCAGGAGACTCCGTTGATGATGGCGTCGAGAAATGGGCATATCGATATTTCCCGCTTCTTAATCGACCACGGTGCAGACATACACTCCCAAAACAACCAGAAATCTATTCCATTACACTTCGCATCACGTGAAGGACACCTTGACCTCGTACGACTGTTGCTAGACCGTGGTGCGAATTTGAATGTACGGGGAGAAAACCTCGCGACTCCGCTGCACTTCGCTTCGGCTGCTGGGCACATGAAAATTGCACAGTTATTGGTCGAACGTGGGGCCGTTGTCAATTCTCGTAACGACCTGGAAGAGACACCTCTTTATCTGGCAGCTGGAAAAGGGAAATTGAAGATATTACGATTCCTACTAGAGTCAGGAGCGAATGTTGGCGCCATGAACGACGAAGGCTGGGCTCCGTTGCATGCAGCATCGTGGTCAGGTCACCTCGAGATTGTGAAGTTGTTGCTCAGGCATGGTGCGGATATGGACTTGCGCAATCACGTCAATCAAACTGCAGCAAGCTTGGCATCGGACAATGGCCAAAGTGAAGTTGCAAGCTTCCTAGCCGATTACGAGGGCGAGGGAGACGAGAATATTCGGAGCCTCATATGCTCAACGACATCGGACACAGCACTATACAACTCTGATGATGATGAGGGGGACAACACGGGGGAGATTTCACTGCACACTGTGGCGGAGGAAGGGAATCTTGGGGTTGTACGATCGCTGATCGTACGGGGTGCAGATGTCAATGGACGAAATGCTGATCAGAGAACACCACTGGGTCTCGCGTCGAGAAACGGACACTTCGAGGTTGTGCAGTTACTTATTGAGCACGAGGCGGAGGTGGACTCACGGGACGATATTGGGTGGACCCCGTTACACAACGCATCTCAATACGGGCATATTGATATCGCACGTTTCTTGATCGATCACGGCGCAGATGTGAATGCTAGGGAGCTGGATGATTGGACCCCCATACATATTTCAGCAAACAATGGAGATCTCGAGATCGTGGAATTGCTCCTTGCACGAGGTGCAAATCTAGAGCTTCACACTGAGGATGGTCGAACTGCATTCCAAATGGCGGCACGACATGGTTATCGGAATATTATGCAATTGCTCATTGAGCATGGCGCAAAACGAGGATAGCACTTAAGGTTGGAGGAATTGTCCAACCGATACGGCGGCTAACTGACGCATTGATTTCAGTTTGTGATGATGGCGCGGCAGTAACGCCAGCCCAGGAAGCTTAGTCCTGGCTGTGTTTTTGTTGATGCAGAAGTTTCTTATAATTTAGTGTTGTGTATTTTCGCATACGATGGAAATTATGAATATGGGTTGATAAATAAAGTGACCCATCGTAGATGGATGCAGCTAGAGGGCGGTGGGAATCAGTAAAACGTGATTTTAGTTGTGCTTAAGTCGTGCTTACTCAGTCCAATAAGCCACTGGCCCGGAAATAAGTACCATAAGCAACTTAAGCACGATATATCGATAAGCTGTCCTAAGCAGTCGAGCCGAGTCTGACTGACATGCGACCACTTTGTCCTACTGTATAACCAGCTCACTTTGAACCACTGCACTGACAAGTCGCAGCGACGCGTCAATCATGCGCCCGCAATGATCCCTCAAATATCAGCCTAGTCCTCATTCCTCACAGCTACAAGATATCAAGAAACACTGTCTCAATCAAATATCTCATTTCATTTCATGTTCGGAGAGCATGACAATTAGGGAAACGTCGAATACAAGCTCCACCTCATTAATCCATCTCCCACCCGCTTCCCTCGCCTCGTCACCCAGATGAAATGTCGCCTGCTTGAAGGCGGCGGCCAAGCCATCTATGAGTTGGGCATCACGGATTCGGGTGCCCTCGTCGGCCTTGCCCCTGATAACTTGGGCGCCACACTCGACACTTTACGCGGCATGGCTGCCGAGATTGGGGCGTGTGTCATCATATCGAAGGAGTTACTGGTGGATCCGTGCCCGATTTGGGTTTCCATGCGCTGGCAGAGAAGCGTCATGGAAGCAGGGATGGCTGTCGCACGGCCGTCAAGAATCATATGAGGACACTAGCTATCCCCGTTGACAGTGACTCTCCACAGTCGTCTATTTCGGTTGCATCAACTTCGTCGTCATCGCAGTTGTCGTTGTAGTAGGGAGTAGTTGTTGTTTTCGTCATCGCCATCGTCGTCCTCTGACTCTACCCACTCATTAATGGCCGCTGACTCATCCTTACTCCCCGAGTCCGCCTCATCTTTACCTTCTCCATCTCGCCTTCCGGTGCGATCAACATACCCGTCTGCAACGCAAGATGGTGTGCAGCGACGATCCACTCGACATTTTTCCTGTGCTCACCGAGGCTGCAGTTCCCGCCGACGGTCTTCTCGAGGATGAGGAATCGTTTCCATTCGGTGTTGTCCCGAAGAAGTATCCAAATGACGCCGAGAGCGGACAGGATGCTAGGTCCGTGGATCTTGCCGTTCCGGCAGTACGAGTTTCTTCCAACCACGACGAAGAGTTGTTCCTTGCCGCCCTTGATAAATTGAAAGTTGTGGAGAACCCTTTGGCCCCTGAGGAACACAAGAAGGTTATAGTAGAGGCCACAGTTATTTGCGAACTCGACTTGATGAAGGGTTCAGAGTAGTCAGCAACGATGACTTGCTATATATGAGGGAATATACCCATCGGAGATTGTCCTCCACAGATTATATGCGGACCAATATACCCATGAATAAGATCTGCACGACAGGGACTAGAAAAAGAAATGTGATACGTCGCAAGCGTTGGGCGTGAGAGACGATGCTGACAGCTACGATGCTGCTCGGATGTCAGGCAAAACAACAGAGCTCAGTGAACGGAGCTGCAAAGCAAAGGGTATGAGAAGGCTGGTGTAAAGGACATGATGTACGCACAAGGAAGAACAGGTTTGCTAAGAATCTGTATAAAAACACGACAGAGTAGTATGCGCAACAAGCCAACTAGTCCGATCAAAAGCGTTACAATTACTCTGGAAATTGTTAGCTTGACAGTGGAGAGCATGAAGTAGACAATGTACCCAACAAACCTGTAGCCTCCATAGGCAATGAGATCGACTACGGGATTTTGTACACCAAGGAGATAGCATCCACTTTTGACGAAAAGAAAGTCAAGCAGGAGAACAACAATGGCGTTTGTTGAGGCAATGCCGAATATTTCCGGATAAAAATGGGATTGCAGACCTTACTGTAGGGCAGCCACGAGGATATGGTTACGAACGCCATCGCTGGGAGAAATAAGTGAGCTGGTTCAGAAAAAGAGCACAAGGGACAGCATGCCAGGGATATAAAGGTCTGGTGCATTGAGGTCATCCATTGGGGTCTAAAATTCGTCAACTCCGGTCTCTGAATGACGAATTTTGCGCGCCCATGGTTTATGCACCCAGGGATATACGATGATACGCAGTTTTCGGATGACATATGAATTTGAAACATTAAAGTGGTGCTTGAGATGAGCGAAGGGTATGAGTCCACTGAGCTGTAAAACGGGTTTAGAAAGAAAAGATGATATCAATGATATAGAGACTAAAGCTTAAAGACACACATTGCGTTGAACGTAACTCTGTCCCGCCGCGACCGCATTTGGCCGAGTTGCATGCCGAATTGGGCTATGGGACCATCTATACCCCACGCAGAGAATTCTGGTCTGTTTTGAAGAATCGAATGTTGGTTTTGTAAAAGTGCGAGATGTGGGGGCTGATGAGGGAATTGAGAATAAGGAGGGACATGGGAAAAGTGAAGAGAGCTTTGGGGGAAGATGCGTAAAGGCTCAATGCACGCCACGTTTTAGTTCCGAAGGACAACGCTATCGCATCTATCTATCATCGATTCCTTCGAGTCTCAGGACCGTGAAGGCGTCCTGGTTGCCATTCAGCCCTTCCTTACCTCACTGAAAGTCACTGCCTGGACACCAGGTTCAAGGACAAAGGCTTAGTTCCCCGATTCAACACCTATGCCCGTGGAGAAACCCTCCAAAACGACGACTTATGGTTATTCCTACGTGACTTTCTAGTACTAACGGAGATTATGCCACGCCGATTCAACTTGAGGCAAGGCATCACAGATATCACTCTCAACTATCTGTGGCATATGCCATGGCGTAGATCACCCCAGGGGCCTATGTCCCTTCCCAGGCCTAGATAGCTGGAACGTGCCAAAAGGAACGTCAATTTGCGTGGGCGAGGCGGTTACCTGGCGGTAGGTCCCGCGACAAGGACTTTATGACACGTCGCTACTTCTGACACCCCATTTATGCTACGAAACATCACACCTTATCATGTTACCTCCCATTGTAATCAGTACCCTCACACATAGCACGCGTTTGAATGGAAAAGTCTGGTTTGATAATGCCACACGTCTGATTTAAACTCTAAGCGAACAATCATCCAAACTACAAATCTGCCCTCCCCCGCAAGTCACGTCTGTAAAGAAAAATAATTGTACTTGTAGCCCAAACCATGACACGCACATCCCATCTCCCATCTCCTCATGCCACTCCAACCCCTGTTTGACGCGCGCAGGTCGCATGGAAGCGAGCGAGGGATGCAGGAGGACCTATTATGGTAAGTGCGTCGTTGGTTTCCCCCTTTCGCTTTCTGACGGAGTTCCGGCTATGTAAAAGTGGGATAAGCGTGCGCATACGAGTCGTGGCGACATCCTGTCGTCACTTGCATGTATCAGTGGGGGGTCCTTTAGGTGTAACACCCTGTGTATGCGGCGTCGATTCGATGTAAAATGCGCCTACAAGCCTTTTATGGGCCCCACTTCGGCAGATACGGCGGGTGGCGAGCTATGGGATCGGCTCGTGCTATCGGTGCGTCGCGCGGCAAGCGCACCTTCAACAGCGGCCGGAAAATCGTCTCCTGTGATGGAAGAGGCTTTGGACGATGTCGCGGTAATGGGTTTAAAAGAGGGCGTACGATGCTATCGGTAGGCGTGGAGGTGGCACGCGTGAGATTGGGGGAGATTTCATATGGAGAGCAAGTCGAAGGTGGTGGGGGAGGGGGTTGCACTTGGAGCTCCTTGCGCTTCCTGTGATCGTCTTTGGCTTTTACCTTTTTAGCTGTCCTGGCAAAATAGGCAATTATCCGGAGGTTGGAATCGCGCCCGTCGCTGTTCGTTGAGGATCGCGACGTGACATATCTAAAGAGTGGGTGGTAGATAGGATGGTCTTCAGGGTGGAGGGGGAGGATTACAGGGAGGCAGAGAACGAACCATAATGACAAGACAACCGCGATCTCGTCGAGCTGGGACAGAGATTAGTCATCATTGTACTTGTAGGGACATCGTTATCAGTTGGGATAAGCAGTGCGATAAGATGCGAGATGCGATGGTCCTAGCCGGGCCGACGAGTGACCTAGTGACCAGCTCTCCTTCGCCTGCCATGAGGCCCTACCTCTCCTCTCCCCCCCATCAACATGGCCCGTAACCTGTTTTCCATCCCTTTTTTTTTCATAATATTTCGTGAGACCCTCGAAGTCGGCATCATCCTTTCTGTCCTCCTAGGCCTCGTCGAGCAGATTGGCCATCTAGGCTCAATCTCCCAGAGAGGGCAGACAACGGCCCCCCACTTCTTTGGATGGGAACGACTAAAAAGGGGAGGGTAACATCTCATCCAGAGTGGCTTCTCTCGACGTAGATGATGTCCTTCAGAGGAAAAGATTCCTTCGCAAAATGCGCTTGCAGGCATGTTCAACGCCGCACGTCCGGTACATTCCATCTCACTCACCACTGCCTTTCAGATCTTTGCTGGCTCTGCGCTCGGGTTCCTTATTGCTGCTGCCGTTGGCGCAATCTTTCTTGCAATCTGGTTTACCCAGGCCTCTAACCTTTGGCAAAAATCAGAGGAACTTTGGGAGGGTTCGCTCTTCGTCACTCTTTTTATATATATATTTATTCGAGAATACTAGGTTCATTCTATCTTATTGCCTCTCTCTTAATCTTTGTCATGGGTATCAGTATGCTCAAGCTCGACCGCGCAAAGGCCAATAGCGCGTGAAGCTCTGCACGCTTTTGAAGGACAACGTGAGTTTTACCCTTTCCTCATGTACATCTGTCTTGAATTTTTTTTGCCAGATATTGATGGTAGCGCTCGCACAGGCAAGTGGGCCCTTTTCCTTCTACCCTTTGTCACCGTCTTGCGTGAAGGCTTGGAGGCCATCGTCTTCGTTGGGGGCATCTCCCTCGGCCAGCAACGTCCATCCCAATCCCCGCTATCGTTGGCATTGTTTGCGGCCTCATCTGCGGCTTCATTGTTTCATATTCGCTAGGCGCTCTAGTAAGTAATCTGAGATGATGCAGTCCGGCATGTCTGATTCTATCTAGCGCTATCCATCTTCCTTGTCGTGATGACGAATTTCATTTGCTTATCGGTTCGGCTCTCTTCAGTAGGGCTCTCGTATCCTTCCAGGGATATAACAATCTGTACGTTTTATTTACCTGGATTGTCGCATGGCAGCTGACTCGTCAGAGTCTCGGCGCTGATGCAGACAGCTTGAGAGGAGATGGTTTTGATGTACGAGGGAATGTCTGGCACCTCGACTGTTGAAATGGGGACAACTACCTAGATGGCAAAGGCTGGGTGCTATTCGGCGCCGTCTTAGGTTGGACGAACAGCGCAACGCGTAAGGGATCGTCTTTATGCAGCTTTACTCCCTGGTCTTACTTAAATAATCGCAGTCGGCACCATTCTGTCTTATGTTTTCGACTGGATAGCCATCATCGTCACGCTCATCGTCCTGAAGTGGCGCGAGGGCCGCTTGAGTGTATTCGGGCTGGAGTGCACAGCCCGAAAGAAAAGACGCGCTCGCCAGGAGGCCGACACAAATAAGATTCATGAGAAGGTTCCCCCACCCGGAGGTTGTCCGGACCAGATTTCCGAGCTTCCAAAATGACAAATGACTCGACCCATGACGAGACGGAGATGATTGACAACCTTGTTTTACGGCCTATATGACGAGAGCGCGGCATCCTGGGCGTGTCGTCATAACTACCAGACGGGGACAAAGAAAATCGCACGCTTTGATTCCATTTTTCTCAGAATGAGACTCATTTGACCGTGGATATTGCAGTACCACGGTGATAAGAAAAATGTGGACCTCTGACACTGGCGATGGTTACCCAAAGCCTTGAATGAGTCGCTTAACGTAACGCTGCCATAATAATTACATATAACCACATATTGATCATGGCAGAGCCTCTATAGTGACATTTGAACTACAGTACTGGCTTGAAAATTGTGAGAAGCATATATGAATAGACCGATGAGCTAGGTTGTAGAAACGATGTTTCATGTTGGAAACATAGATCGCCCTTGACTAGTTCTGAGTACTCAGTGGTTCAAAGTAGAAGATCGAGAGAAAGCGCTAATGTTTAACTGTCTGCGATGGACATCCATGAAAGCGTCTTGGTAACCGCGTCGGCTATATGTACTGTACAGAGGGTTGTCCTCGAGCGTAAATGAGTGAAGGGAATGCCATAAATTGGGCTATCTGATAAGATGAGTAGCTAACCGATAGATCTATAGACGAGGAGGAGGAGCCTCATTTGAAGTGCAGGCACAAACGCCCGTAATTTACGGGCACCAACGGCGGAAAACAATTTTGACATTCGCTTTACAGTACGTTTCTTTGTATATCAGCTTGGACCCTGACAGGGACATTTCCAAGTGAATTGACGTGCTTGGAAAATGAGCTGTCGTAAAACCTTGTACTGAGACTCTGGATCGACTAATACTGACACGACTCTATATTCATAACGGTAGCCACCTTGTCCGGTTTCAATCACATCAGGGTCCCTTCCACAGGTGCCTTCTGGCCTCCTCCATCCGCCACCAGTGGTGCAGGGTGTGAGTCCTCTAGCTTGCGGCCTCCCAGCCCCGTCCGCGCTGCTCCTGCGGATGAACGGCAAAGCCTCGACACAGCCTACATACCCACGTCGATCTAGGAGCCAACATCGGTCGTGAGCGAGAGCCAGCACGAATTGAACTCCCTCATTGACGGTGCATCTTGTGCCGAGCTATGGGGTGCAGCACAACGCTGCGATTCGAAGCGGGAGATCCGATCCAGCCTTAGGTACGGCCTGTAGTGCGCATAGAAGCAAGGTTGAAGAATACGAACGACTAGCAGTGTCTGCTGAGTCCAGTCAACGCGTTTGTGGACAACTCGTTCGTGGGCATGACTGAAACCAGTGGGGATGTTACACCAGATGACATGCTCAGCTGAGTGTTCAGTGCAACCCCGCTGCCCGTATATGCTACTCCCACTCCTCCAAACACGAAGAAGAGGACACACGTGTGCGCATAGGTGGAGCAAGCACTGTGGCACAATGTTTTGCAGCTAAGGTAGTTGTCATCGACAATCGACAAAGTCATGTGTTGTGGCTATTTGTGACTTAGATAAATAATATATCAGGAAAGTTTTTATAGATGTGTTGATATCTTTGGCTCATGGTCGAGATCCGGAAATCCGTCACTAAAAACTCTTGGCAGCACCATTCTCGATGTTCCTGTAAAGTTTCATCGTTATCGGAGTATGTGATCTTGAAGAGTTTCCCTTGGAATGTCAATATTAGCAGCACGTGCCACAGCTGTCAAACAAGGCATATTCCCCCTGTTCAACGAAAGAAATAAGAAAAAACAGTCGCCTCATCATAGACATGCCTTGATATCTCACAGGTAGCTGCCATAGAGGTGTTCTCAAAAGTGCTCATCGGACATGGCTTGGTTGGGCCATCAGTGTGGAGGAAGACATTGCTGTGTGATCACTCATCATATCATTGGGCAAGGATTTGGACATCCAGCAACAGGCCAGCAAAGTCCTGCCAAATCTGCGGCTGCAGCTGTCAGCCTCACGCTGCTGCCAAAGCTGCGTTTCTGTGTCTGTCTTGAGCAGCTCTTCATTTTCCCGCCCCTCATGTGGGTCGGGAATATCATTTGGGCCCTGGTTCTTGGTATAGTTATCAGGTGTGGGGTCTGGTCCTCACTACTGGCATTGCTGAAATCAGAGGGGACTTGGATGAGGCTTCACAGATGTGTATCAAGGCAATCTTCAAGCCTCCAGGCTTATTTTGGGAACTCCACTTTCAATTCTGAACTATTTTCAAATGTACACGTGAATTCAGGTAAACTAGTCTATTTACTATAAGTTATATTGACCAAATCTTTCAAAATCCATCGGGGGATGTGTTTTTGACACGCTTTTGTCCTTAATGAGCGTATACTTTCCTTTTTTGAACTTGTCACATCTCTGCACGTGACTTTGTCGATTGTCGATGACAACTACTATCACAAATGGGGAGTTGCAAAATGTTTAGCAAATCGATGATTATAACACATTGGCTTCACTTTTATTTAATCAGACCTGAGGGATGTTGAACCGGCACGTACACAGGTAGAGCCATACTACCGGTGTGGGGCGCAGCATCTGTTATCTCATATGCACAGCCGTCCAAGTAAGACTGTTACTAGGAATCCCCTTATGGGATACACGTACTGCAATGCACAGCATACAAGTGCACGTACTAGACACGTTCCTTATACAGTAGTGTACAGTGTCACAAAGTGACCATTGATCACACTCTTTGAGTTGTATATAAACCTACAGTCTTTAGCGTAGTAAATACAGACTTTGTCTACTTGAATCATCGCTCAAGTAAGTCCACCTAGCACATAACCAGCTGCACTATATGCGCTCTTCAGGTTATGGGCCCTGGTGCCCTTCTCTGCGCTGTCTATAGCAGCATTGAAGAAATCGCACCCTATGTGGCTGCATATATGCGCTGTCCACAAGACGCACTGTTGTGCGCAGGAAAGGCTGCAGTTATGCACTCACTATTGGAAGCGATGTGCACTCAGGTTTCCAAGAGTGAATAGACAGTGTGGCGCATTGTCTAGAGCTTTTATGACGCGTTTTTTGTCTTCTGGCACTCATGCGCAATGAATAATTGCTGATAAACTATGTTCACAGATTACAAACTTCGCTCTCATGTCTAACGCTCTTACCACTCTTGTACCAGTCTTGGATGGCTCCAATTACATGATCTGGGAACGTCAAATGAAGGCGTACCTTCAATCCCAAGATCTATGGGCCATTACCATTGGTTCTACTGCCTATCCCGCTACTCCCGTTCCTCAAGGATGGACCCCTGACCAACCTGCCCCTGATCCTACACCTGAACAGGCGATAGCACAAGCAAATTGGTTCAAGGAAAGTAACTGTGCACTTGGCAACATTATGCTACGTGTTACTCCTCCTATTCAAGAGCATATCTCTACCAACAATTGGGATGCTCCTGATTCTTGGGTCTATCTGCGTAATACCTATGGGAAGATCACTATCTCTCAAGTCTATCAAGACTTTCGTCGTGCTATGAATTTCCGTCTGGATCTGTCTAAGCCCCCTGGACCTCAATTTACCTATTTGGAGTCCATTTACAATCGTCTCACCGCCAATAACGTCCAAATCCCAAAGTCTATACAAGGGATGATGGCGTTATATATTCTTCCGTCCAAGTGGGAACATCTTGTCTCACTTGCGCTCCAAGGTTCTACAGTTTCTTCAATGAAACTGTCAGATGTTATTCAGCTGGTCAACACTGCTTGGGAAGGGGACAACAATCGTCGTCCCAATCCTCCAAAGGCGCAGAAGCTTTCTGCGATCAAGCGTCAAAACCAGCAACCATCATACGACTCACAGACTCAAGGGGGAGGATCAAGTTCAAATTACAAAGGCAAAAAGAAAGGGAAGAAGCCTCAGCGCGGTACTCGCGGCGGAAATAAAGGCAAAGAGAAGTTTCATTCTCACATCGCCTCTATGGCCTCCCTTCCTTCACCTTCTATTGCACATGTTGCGTCTTTGTCGCCTGCTGGCTTGGTGACTAGGACTGCACATGTCTCTCCTCCTGCAGCTGGGAAACCACGTACTGGTGTTCATCCCACTGTATTGTCAGCGCGCTCTCTTGCTGAGCGCATTGGAGTTGAAACTACACCTGGAGTATTGAAGACACTTGAGCAGCGCATTACTATGCCGCAGCACAAGTATGGTGGAAGAATTTCTACCAAGAGACCTTCTACGCCACCTCCATCTCCACCTGCTAGTGAGTCTACCTCACTTTCTGTTGCACAATGGCATGCTCAAATTGATGCAGAAGTCATGCGCGCAGAGCAGGAACATCCTCAAGTCACTTATGAAGAACACTTTGGCGTTGCGCTTCCCAGTGCACCTCCAACTCCTTCTAGTGACTGCGTCTCCTTGTTTGGAGAAGAGGACATTGAAATGGAGAACTGGTGCAGACGCGAACTAGATGGTGCAGCAGACCATCAATTCAATGACGATGAGTCAGTTACTATTCATTCTCACATGAATGGGACTAATGTTTTTTCATTAGCT
>QFDX01001787.1:5964-18449 GCA_003315875.1 Lactifluus piperatus
GGGGACATTCGATACAACAATACACACCTCACATGCTCTCAGAGCTGGAGTCGAGGTTAGGATCGAAGAAAATGCCATACATTTCAATGCCATCCTGAGAAGAAAGCAGTGTTTGCTTCAAAGGAAAGGAGAAAAAGAGTGAGAGGATAAATGTGGAACTCACAACTTTGAATAAGGACGAACAAGTGAGAGTTGTGATGAGGGAAGGTAAGGACGTGAAAAGGAGGACATACATTTGCCCCCAACCTTGGTTACATGATGGAGTAGGAGTCCAGGAAGGAAATAGACTCTTCGAGTCTGTGAGTGGTCGCCAGATCAGAACACAAGGACACGCGGTATGGATGAAACAAGGTGTTTGTTTGATTGACTCATGACTCACGATACTCGATGCTCCAAAGTATCACATGACATTAAATTTCCAGAAACGACCAGCCAATTCCATGCACCACCAGATCTGCCCAAGATCGTCCAGATTCTTCCAGAGCAGGTTTTCATTGGGTTTGACGAGCGGCATGAGGCGCAACTTTTGACGAGTGGCACTTTTGATCCCTTTTCAAATCAGTGGCTGATGCATGCATGGGAACACCTGACTGTATCATGACGTTGAGCAACTAAACTTAGTGGAAACGGGAACGCTATTTAGTAACGACTTTACTGGCAACGCTACTGTAAGCGTGAATGCCGTAGAACCTTGTTATTAGCGTCATATTTTGGGCGCTGTCGGGTGAAAACCATAGGGCTGAAATGGTGTCTTTCGTTTGTTTCAAGCTTCAGCGCTCCGAGTCCTTACCACTTCTTTGCAATTTGCCTCCCTTGGCTGGGTCTGGATTTGGCCTCCAACGGAGAGCTGTGATGATAGCATTGTAAACTTGTATAGTTTCTGTCCTTCTGTATGAAAATTTGCCCTAGAATCAGACTGTCCACGGCAAAACTTGAACTGATTGCTCATGGCACCCTATCCCATTACAACGCAAATTTAATATAAGACATAAAAAGCCTGCTGGTACTTCTGCCAACTAATATGCTGTAGTACGTACTGCTGCATCTCCTGTGGGGGATCAGAACGATCAGGCTTGACCTCACGGGCTGCGCTGAATGTATCTGAATCAATAACCTGCTCACACTCACACCCCGAGCGCAGCAGTTTTCTTTTCCTCACACTCCTGTACTGGAAGGTTACATAGAGTTGATGGTGGTCTGGTCAAGGTGATAAGCCGTCAAGCGCGTCAAGATTGAACCTGTTTGTTCATGGTGCTCTCGACGCTACTGTATATGTATCATTCTCCAGTAAGTTAGGAAGATGCTGATCCGAGCACTGGCCAAAGCAAATCGCAAATATACGTGTTGTGTATGTTCACCATGCGCATTAAGTCGACCACATCGTCGTAATCTGTAAACACATATCAAATGTCAGACAATCCTTTCTCCTCCACTCATTCTTGCTCCACTTTCGCACTGTATTTACGGCGATTCATCATGGCTAATAATGAACGGTAATACAGAGCGAAATTCTGAATTGTTAGCAGGCATGTGACTTATCAATATATATATGCACCAGTAAGTTCAAGGGATACTATATGCTAGCCATGTCTCCTCGACGCCATTCACCGAGCCGACAAATTCCCGAATGAGGCTAACCACGCCATTTTTAAAAAACCATCCCGAAAGGATGACGAGGCTCGTGAAAAAGGGATGGCAGTCCAACACCACTTTAAAAAGAAAAACGTATCTTATCAGAATCCGCTCCACAAGGGAAAATGGCTTTGGTTGGCGAACGAAGAGCAAGCTGACGTACCTCGTAGTCCAAACCCAGTAGACATACCCCCGAGCAAGTTGCGCACTAACCATGTCCGGTCGAGGACATCGTCATCCAAGACATGCCAGAGTGGGCTTTCCGACTGCAGCTTGTATATATATGCAGAATCGGATGAGTCCTCTCTGACATGTGATCCCCAAATCGAAAGGATCACGAGCAGCATAAACTTGGTGAACGAAGAGTAGAGCAAGCACAGGGAAATATGCGAGTATCTAGATTGGGGTCGTGAGGCACACATCCCAATGAGATTTCCGAGGAAAAAAAAACGAGTGGAAACTACATACCTAAGCTGCAGCCGGATGTTAGACGGTGGACTCGGGTGCCTCCTCCATTTGGTGAAGCGATCAAGGCTGGTGAGCACGCAGATGGACGCCAACGTGATGCCTGAGTGGAACGAAACTGTTTCTGTAACCCAAGACAAGGCATTAGCGAAAAGACCCATATCTCTGCCATTCTTAGGCTCATAGCCCTACCTATGAGGCAGCCCAGAAAGATGCGCAGGAACGCGGCAACCGCCTCCCTGTCACTCATCCGTGAACCCAAGCTCGATTCTGATGATCGCCACAAGCCATGCACACCACCTAAAAAGTTAAAAGAAAACAAAAAAAAAGGCCGGGTGTGTTTAAGTCCAACCCAACAAGAAAAAAAAAACCGAATTTACGAAGCTGTGACCAGCGCACAACTATGACAAGTTAAAGTTAGAACGAGTGTTCAGGGAGGAGGTGGAGTGGGAAGGGTTAGAATGAATTGAGGAATGAACGCGCGGCGGGGGCGGGGGGGCGGAGAGTCAACGTACAAGAATCGACAAGTACGACTGCCGCCCCGACGCGCAAGATCAACCATCTACGATTCTGCAACGAAGACGCAAAAAAGTCAGCCTAAGGGCCATCATCAAGAGAGACAAGAGACGACGGGGAATTTCGCGCACGCACCCTTTCCCTGGCGGCAGCATTGTCCTCCGCCAACGCCCATCTCTCTTCTGCGCTCCGTTCCCCCAGCTGCAGCGGCTGGTCATGTCCGCGCGAAGGTTGTTCATCCACCTTCTTGGGCGGCGTCCCGCGATTGAAGAGCAAGTGCCTGTAAACTCCACGCTTGAGGAGAATAAGGTCTAGTGCGACGACGAGCGCGTCATGCTCGACGTAGGGATCCGCGGGCGCGCGGCATGAGGGCTACAAGGGGGTGTAAGGATGAGAGGATAAGGGAAGGAAATGCACAGACACACTGCTCTAATCTGGCGTTGTTGACGGAATGGTAGACTGTGTATAGATAGGGCACTACTTGAGCACAGTTGGTACAGAGCGGCATGGACTAGCATCAAACTCTCCAAAGTTGGCCATATCAACGAAATAGTAAATTGTGAAATAAAAGGTACATATACTGTATACAGTACATTACATATATGCATACTTGGACTTCCTTAAAATGTGGATATCAATTCAGCCGCCAACGGTATCCAGTAGGTGAAAATAGGAATAGCCGATAGGATGTGATGTTCCTCCCATGCGCCAACCAAATCAATCATCAACCTCGTCCTTCCCCATCTAGAATGTCCGCTACACCCTCTAAAATGACCTTTGGTAACAACAACATTGTCTTATCAATGGTTCCTTCGCCTGGCTTATCCGCCGTCATCCTGACGTTCCTTTTGGTCGAGCAGCGCAAGCCGAGTTCGGTCGAACACAACACCGCGCCAGACGACGTGCCGAATCCACCAAACGCATTAGTCATGCAAGATGGATCAAAAGCGTGTCCCTGCTCCGCAAGAATGACTTCAAAACTTGTTGACATTATTTCCTCGTGCAGGACCCGCGCAAGGTCACAAG
Organism: Lactifluus piperatus; assembly: GCA_003315875.1. Classification (NCBI taxonomy): domain Eukaryota; kingdom Fungi; phylum Basidiomycota; class Agaricomycetes; order Russulales; family Russulaceae; genus Lactifluus; species Lactifluus piperatus. The sequence continues at coordinate 9,604 of QFDX01001787.1, forward strand.
CCGAGCGGACCACACGCTGTGTCTGAGCCCCGAAGAGAGGCCTCAGCGCATCCAGACTGACCTCTGACGGTGCGCAACCACAAAGAATGAGGACATCCGTCCAAGCACGCAGGATCTGCGTGATGAAGTCCTGCACGGCCGCCTCCTCAAGTCGTGGGTTGAGAGCACGTAGATGAGTAAGGGTGAGGGCGCGCCAACGCGAGGACGTCGCTTGAAGCTCTAATATATGCCCCGGCAGCGTTTCAGTATGCAGGGTGGCAGTAAGAACAGGGTAGAAGGGACGAGAAAACTAGGGAAAGGGATTAGCAGTTATGACATACCTTTTGCGTGCATGTGGGTGTGTAGCTGTAGGAACAGGTCGTTGTGCACAAGGGGAAGCCCAACGCAGAAAACGCCGAGGAGACGAGCGACGCATGTAGCGACGCATGCCTGTAGGCCAAACTGGAGGAGGGCGGGCTCATCCGAGTGGTCTCTGGACAAGAGGAGGCGGGCAAAGGGGGCTCCTAGCCTGGAGGAAACACCTTTTATTGCTTGGTTCATGCGGGCTTGTATCGTCTCGTCGCGGCCTCGGATAGTCATAGTCTCGGCTGCAGCCGCCGAGAGCTGCAAAATCTCAGAATTAAGATCTTGAACCGCTTGGAAAACCTGAGCGCCAGACCAGGAATCGGTCTTGTTGAGAAAGATCTCGAGGCCCGGAGGAAAAGCCTCATCACATGGAGTTATAACAGTGCGAGGAACGGAGGGAAGGGATTTGTTTCGACGCCGACGGCAGGGACTCGCTGACTTGCGAAGAGAAGGGTCGTCGAGATCGAGATCGTGGTCTGAATCGTAAGCGGTCCTACTACTTGGGCTGCGGGTACTGTTGGAACGACGAGAATCGGATGTGAGCGTGCGGCGGTCGAATTCCCGGATTGGACCGCGAGTTCTGTGGTCTGCCATAGCAAAATCCCTCTCTCGTTTGAGGTCCTCTATTTGTTTATCGCGAGATCGGAGAGCACCCTGGGCGTCATGGAGGGCACGCTCAAGGACGTGATACTTCTCAGCTAGCTTTGCCGCATCTGATCGACATCTGGCAAGTTCGGTTCGGGTAGTATCCAGCTCGCTGCGCACAGATGCAAGGATAACGTTGGAAGGTTCGAGGCGCGAAGCTTGAGGAGAGTGAGTGGGTTTCGCGTTTGAAGAGCGTTCAGTGGAAACAGAGGGAGATGATTGGTCACCTCTGCGCTTGCGTGCAGCAGCACGACCGCGCGCCAGATTGTCCGATTGAGAAGAGAGTGAGGAACGAGAGTGGGCACGCGGGAGAGTGCCGTCTACGGTAGTCCTATCGGAAGAGAGGAGAGAAGCAAAGGGCTTTTTGAGAGCGAAAAGCTCGACGGTGGTGCCTTTTGGTGCCTGAACATGAATGTTAGTCTTGAGAGGGAACATGAAGTGTAAAAGAGGGAGTGGGTGAGGAGAGGAGGAAAAAGCGAGGTAGCGCACAGGGATTGAAATGATAATATATACGGAGAATAGATTTTGGAGGATGAAAAGCGGAATGTGATGTGAAAAAGGTGAGGCGAGAAGGGCGTGTGGGTAGCCATCAGCATACTCGAGTTGGAATATGGCGGGGCATGGTAAACCTGCAGGCAGCACCCCATCGTCCGGCCGGTGACCGGTGACCGTATTCGGCCGGAGTGTGTAATTGCTATAAGCCAAACGCGGATAGCATCAGTGCATGCCATGGCCGCGCAGCGTGCCTCGCTGCCTCGTTCCCTCCATTATGTACGCGATCACCCCGGATTCTTTTTTCCATTGTCCCCTTCTTCACCGCCCGTCACTCTCCCCTTCCCCGTCGCCTTTCCTCCCCCCTTCATCTTCACCCGGTAACGACCCCTTATGACCATCACAAGCGATATCCGCAAACCCTACAGTGGGAATACACGTTCCCTCGTGCTCGCCTTTGATGTTGGCACAACGTTTAGCGGTGTTTCATATGCCATTCTCGAACCAAATGAAGTTCCAAAGATTCACGGCGTTACCCGGTCCGTCTCATCGATCTTTCCCGCTTATTCGCTCCTTTGATTCCCTGCTATCCAGCTTCCCCGGACAGGAACATGTCGCGGGTAGCTATAAGATACCCACAGTTATGTTTTACGACAAAAACGGGATTATGAAAGTCGCTGGTGCGGAAGCAGACGGCAATGCTATCCTCGATCTCGCCGAAGATGAAGACTGGACCAAAGCCGAGTTGTGTGTATTCTTCCGCTCGTCTGATTATCTAACTACTCATCAATATTGCCCTCATAGATTCAAACTTCGCCTGCGACCGCAGACCATGAAACTTAAAATGAACGGAATGCGGCTTCCACCCCTTCCCAAGGGCAAATCGGCCGTGCAGGTCTTTGGAGATTATCTTCGCTATCTCTTCAAGTGTACAAAGGACTTTATCATCAACACACATGCAGGGGGCGCTTCATTGTGGCGTGCCTTGGAGGAGGATCTTCAGTTTGTCCTCAGCCATCCCAATGGTTGGGAAGGCGCGCAACAGACAAAAATGCGCAGAGCCGCTGTTTATGGCGGCCTCATTCCTGATACGGACGCGGGAAAAGCCCGGATTCGATTTGTCACAGAAGGAGAAGCCAGTCTGCATGCTTGCGTTCTGAATGGCCTGGCTACAGAGATGCTCACCGTAACTCCTTCTCACTATACTCGTCGGTCTACGCTAATGACCGTATTTCAGGGTCAATCTGGACATGGATTTCTTGTTGCAGACGCCGGTGGAGGGACACTCGATATCAGCTCGTATGCCGTACGTGGAACCTCGCCACTCGTTATGGAAGAGATCGCCCCTCCCGATTGTTTGTTGCTGCTCTCATCGCGCTTGGTGCTGCACTCAATTTTGTTATTTCAGGCGTCTTCGCCGGATCCGTTTTTGTCAGTCGAAGAGCCCGAGCCTTCTTTGAAGGTTGGTTAATGCCTACCCGTTGCCTGTTGTTCCCATCTTACCCCCACGCAAGATAAGCTTCGAGGATCCAAATATGGTACACCAGACTCTCTCGAACATATCACCAAGCGCTTTGACGAAACGACTAAACGTCTGTTCCGTGACAAGAAGGAGTTGCAATATGTCTTATTTGGTTCTCCTCTTGATAAAGACCTTAGTGTCGGCATCCGTCAAGGTCAGCTGAAGTTGACAGGGTGAGCATTACGTATGACGCTGTCTGCTTTAACTCAAGCATGTACCTAGGGCCGAAGTCGCAAACCTTTTCGAACCATCGATAGAAGCTGCCATAAGTTCGATAAAATACCAAGTAGAGACCACGGGCGGCATTGTAAAGGTATGATCTTGTTGTGATATCCGCTTTTCACATCTGACAGCCCCAGTCTGTCTGGCTTGTCGGAGGTTTTGCTGCAAGTCCTTGGTTATTTTCTCAACTACAAGAGCGCCTCCAATCTCTCGACATCACCGTGAGCAGGCCGGACAACCAAACGTCGGCACCCTTTAGTACTTATGAGTTACAACTTCAAGCTCACTTTAGTCACACAGATCTAAGGCTGTTGCAGATGGCGCGATTGGCTTTTACTGTGACCACCATGTGTCTGCTCGCATGTCCAGGTTCATGTACGGTGTAGAATTTCTAAGGGAATTCAATGCGGAAGATCCGGACCATGTCGCGAGGAAGGATAGGATATGCGAGTTACCCTCTGGCCCAAAGCTCCTCGCGGACGCATTTGACTGTATACTTGCTCGAGTACGGATACTGCTTCATTTCGTCCCTTTGGCATTGTTCCTGATGGGGTACACGTTCAGGGTGTCAAAGTCAAAGAATCAAGCGTTTTTGCCCGCAAATATTGCACGGAAGTCACTTCCCTCTCCACGCTCTCAGTTTTTGAGGTAGAGGTCTGGTGTTACCGCGGTGGTACAGCTACTCCGATGTGGATCCATCGCAACACAGACGATTTTACAACGTTATGCATTGTCCAGGCGGATTTGTCTCCGCTCGCGAATAGCGCCCAACCAAAGCCAGGAAGGAGCGGAAAGACATACTGGACGATAGTGTTCAGTGTGGAGATACATTTCGGGTTGACTGAGTTCAAGGCGAGGATTAAATGGGTGGAAAGTGTGAGTTTCTTTTCGATTGTTTCACGTGTGATAAATTTATTTGGATATAGGGAAGAACTCGCTAGTGAGTATTAGTATCTATTACTTGGCTTACGATCCCAACAAGTGATGTACCCAGCGGGCCCGCTACCATTATTTACAATGAAGGTGGACAACGTGCTGAAGAAGACGACCTCGGTGAAGATGATGCCCGTGTCTCACGGGCGCCGTCCCCCCCTCCTCCTGTAGCTGAATCCCAACTCCCCGTGCCCGAGAGGTCTTATCTCGAGGCGCCTAACGCGACTTCTAGTATACATACTGCCAAGTCTCCACCCGAGCTTGGTGTCGACAAAGGCAAGAGGAGTGAGGACGCTCCAGGAAAAGCTCACTCGCGACCTATGTCAACGTCACGCAACCTGCCAACCGGAATCGAACTCCCCGGGCCTATCGCGCTTACCGACTCCAATTCGTCGCGACGCAGTGGTTCTGGCCGCCTCGGAGAGGCGCTTACCTCGGTCTGGGGTAATATACCTCCTTCCGGCGGGCCAAGTGCGAACTCCTCTCTCATCCCTTCCCCGCTGGAAGGCCCGACATCACGCAACGCACTTCTCAATGCCCTCCAGCCACTTGCTTCCGTACCCGAGGGCTCGGCCATTCCAGAAGTAATCCATGCGAACACGAATATGGAGGGTGGTGGCGTACCTGAGGTTGTTCGCAGCTCGCCTCCAAAGACACCAAAAGCAGAGACACCACGCGCTAGCGTTTCTCCATCACAAATACCCGCGTCTACTAGTGCCAAAGCCAAGTCCCCGAAAGGCACGGGCACAGGTACACCTAAAGCCACATCCAGGGTGCCAACCTCGGCGGGATCCGCGCGCCCAGGGGGTACACCCAGAGGATTGTCGATATACAGCAATGGGCCTCAGCCTCCCCCTGCAGCCGCGACGCCTCACGTCTCTCCTCCTGCCGAGGCACCACCAGAACCATCCACAGTAGAACCGCAAGCTGAGCCACCCGCTGTCGTGACGCCAAAGCCCTCTTCTCGTGTACCAACGAAGCCCCCAACGCGCGTCGCGTCGCCGTCGCCTCAACCCGCTGAGGCCCCAGCGCCTAACGCCGAGACGGAACCACCTGTAGTCGAAGGGGCGCCGCTTGCACGTGAAGTAGAAATACCTGCACCTGCACAGGAGCAACCTGCCGCTGAGCCTGCACCAGCTGAACCCGCTGCTACTGAAGAAGAGGGATTTTCCTGGGGTCTACCTAAGTCAAAAGCAGCATCACGAAAAGGCAGCAAGGCAGGAAGCAAGGTAGCGAGCAAGGTGCCGAGCAAGGCAGCGACCCCGAAAGGCGCGCAGACTCCCAACCCTGAAAGCGCAAGCGCTGGTGCGTCAGGGGAAGCACCTGCTGCCGTTGAGAGGAAACCATCATCGGGGGTGTCATCACCACTTCCAACAGTTCATGAAGGCACAGCCACGGAAGCACCCACCCACGAGCCTCCCACCGACGTTGCACCGCAGGAAAGCTCTCAGCTCCCTGGTGGTTTCACCGTAGTCAATCCGGACGAGGCACCAGCCGCACCTGCACCCGCAGAGCCAACTGAACCTGTCTTGACCGGTTTCGGGGGGTCACTAGCTGGAAGCGTGTTTGGAGCTGCGTCGTCCGCCATCGGTTGGGGGAAGAAAACGGAGAAAAGCAAAACACCGAAAGCTTCTACTCCATGGGGCACAGGCACATTTGGTAGTGTTGCTCCCTCCTTTGCGGGGTCAGCAAGTGGCCTCGGTTGGGGCTCCGCGACGGGCAATGACAGCCCGTCCGACGCTGCATGGTTTTCTGGCTTGGGGAACAATGTTACCGGTGCATCTACGGCGGACCTACTAAGCAGTGATCCGACCGTTAATCCCCTGTTGTTGGGGAGTGAAGAATCAGCTGTACCAAAGACCACAGACGAAGGTGCTCCCGCAGCAGAATCACAGGAGCAGGCAGGTCCTCTTACAAAGGGACATCTCACAGTCAAGACAGATGTTGCGCCTGCGAGTGATGCAACTGCTGCAGCTGAGCCGGCCGCAACTGGTGGTTCGCCTGAGGGAGAACAGGATGGCGAGAAACCAGAGGAAGAACAGGACGGCGAGAAGCCAGAGGAAGATGACTGGTTCACCCCATCTGTGAAACAGAAGAAGAAGAAGGGAGGAGGGACGGGTGCGAATACAGCTACGCCAGCAACCCCTAACAGTGCTGGAGGTGCAGACGATGGTTGGGCGAGTGGTACCAAAAAGAAAAACAAAAAAAAGGGGAAATAAGATAGAGAAAATTAGATCTTTTTAACTTTGTTTTTCTCAGTACAAGATGGATGTGCAAGTATGTAGAGTGTTGTGTTGTTGTTGTATCTTAACGTAACGGGGATTTGTGGATGTGTTTGTGGAAGACTTACTATATCGGCATTGTTTTCGGTTAGAAGGGCGAAGCGAAGTGTGTAATAAACAAAACTATTTCAATTGGCTCAACACGCGACCAACGCAAGGTATCCCTCCCCCTCCCCCACTCGCGTGTTCGTGTTCATTCCATCATTTTAACGTGTACATCGTTACATGTCATTCTCGGGCACACCGCTCGGTCAAGGCAGACGTCTCGATCACCAAACCTTTCTAAACAAGCACAACCCATCTGCTTTCCAACACGCTCAGTTCATCACACGTCCTCCTTCGACCACTGCCACCTCAGTCGCTGAACGCTCAATACCAACTTCCTACGCTTACGGGTGAGTCTCTTGGCCTCCTTTTTCGATCACCACGTGTCTTAAACACACCTCCCGCACCGCTCTGTCTCCGATGCCACGACGTAGTGCCCCCACGCTAGGAACACGTTCCCCTCCAAAACCTTTATCAACAACCTCATCGCGTGACAGCTCCAACAAATTTGAACATCCTTCACATCACCCCGCACACCCCGCAGACGACAGTCAAAACAACGACACTTCGCTTGCACGCCCTGCTCGCAGCAAACAACGCGAACAACCCAAGACCACCGATTCTACAAACCTGGCCAACGTTCGCTCACGCATTACCACCACAGACAACCCCGACCCTACAAAGTGGGCCTTGAAGGGCACGTCTGTTCAGGCCGCCAACGCGATTCACCAGGCAGCCATGGCCCTGAACCCTAATGACTCATGGGCATCTAGTACGCGCACCGTTGTTCCGCGAAGTACCTCGGTCGAGTACGAGAAGGAAACTCAGTCGACGAATATCCGACGTCTCAACCCGCCTCCATCGCGTAATGGACCCCCCCAGTCCCGCTCAGCCGCCTCAACCGCTAAACTTGCCAAACAAACATCACTCAAATTCGTCCCCGATTCTGAAGGGGAAGACGCGGGTGGGGCTACTCAAAGACGCCAGGAGCGTGCCAAGACCCCCATAGAGAATGTCCTCGACATTGCAAAACGCACTGCGTTCTATTTGCGCCAGCGCTCGGTTGACCCCCCTGTTACGCCTTCCGAGCAGCAGCAAGGTCAAAATGGGCATCATCAAAGCAACAACAATAACAGGTCGTACGATTATTCTGCTGAGGAACGCGACTTTCAAGACCAGAGCGCTGCTGCTGCTACGCCCAAGGCGCGCAAGGCCAACCACGCCGCGACTGTGCACAAGCGCAGCGGTGGCCGCATATCTCTCGATAATCAGGCGTACCGTCCGACGCAATCTGATTTGGAACAGTCGGATGATGATCGCGTTTCTGTCGATGGGAAACGGAGAAAGAGGAAAGGAAGGAAGAATATGATTGGACCGTTGACGACCTTGCCTGTTGTTGGCCAGGACAAGAAGCGGAGGAGGAGAAAATCAAAGGGAGATGGAGGCGATCAAGAAGGCGAAGAAGATGAGGAAGGAGAGGGAGATGAGGAAGATGAGGAGGAGGAAGACGAGGAAGATGACAGCGCCAGTGACGGCAGAGCCAGCCCTCAGGTGTGCCATCTCGCCAATGTTTGCCTGATTTCATGCGTTGATCTTGTTTTTTTGACCATATAGCGTTCTATCCATTCATCTCAGCGACACTCTCAGTCCCGGGAACTACAAAGACCCCCATCCAGAGCTGCTTCCCTTTCCCGCCCCTCTATCCCACCACCACCGACGTCTCCCGAAGATGTAGCTCATCATGCTGACACAAGGCTAGATAGTAACGAGTCAGGGCTCGACTCGATAGCTGAGCATGATGAAGCGGATCAGGTTGTCCCAGAGCCGCCTCGGCCGCAACACTCGCGACGTGCCTTCTCTTTCGGCGGCTTCCTCGGGCGCATTGTTAATCTGATGCTCCGTCTATTCGTCAACTTATTCATTTACATTCTCGGCACCCTTTCTGCTATCATGAATATCGTTGGCCAAGGGCTAGGCGGAGCATTCGATGCTCTTTTCAGCAGACCTGCTCGTTGGATAGGTTCTTCAAACCCTGCATCCCTACTTAAATGGCTGATCATCGCAGCCGTGCTCTACTATGCTTGGTTGGGTCTTTGGAGATCGGATTTCCTCAGCTATATTCCTTCTTTATCATCTGACACCACTCGTTACCGGGCTCCCGACGCGCCTGCTGCCAACGTCGAAGAAATTTCTGCGCGATTGCAAGCACTGGAGAACGCACTCGCTGGACTTTCACTCGATACCGAGCAGTCTCGAGCTCGCATTGACAACCAAGCGAGAACCCACTCCGATGTTTCCGGCCGACTCGGCGCCCTCGAGTCGCGCTGGCAAAAAGAGAGTATTCGTGCTACGGAAGATCG
>QFDX01001790.1:2806-22268 GCA_003315875.1 Lactifluus piperatus
GGTGAGGGGCATGAGGGGGAGGGGGTGAGGGGCATGAGGGAGAGGGGAAGGGGGTGAGGGTGTCAATGATATGGGCAACTGGCTCATCACAAGGCATCAGGTGATGACATGGAGAAGGAACTGGACAACTTGGTAAACAGGGTATAATACACTATTTTCATAGAGAATCTATTGATGTACAAGCTCATTCATAAATATTGATGGCTATGTAATTTTTCTCAGCAACATGGATAAGAATGGATGAGAATGGAGGGAATGGACAAGAATGGAGGGAATGGACAAGATGGAGGGAATGGACGAGAATGGAGGGGATGCATTGTGGCAGTATGGCATGGAACACAAATACAACTCTTATATTGGGTTTGATAATGAATTCATGCCCTTAGCAATTCTATGGACTATTATGCCATCCCTGTGTATCAAATGGTCTTGGGTTTCATGGCATTAGACATGTTACATTCTGGTGCATACCAATAGAGCACCATACATGTCCCCCTCCATAAATCCCTGAATGGTTATATTGTGTCTCTATTTTATTATTAGACTTACATCTCTTATCCATAAAAATACAGCTACTTGTATTTTGTCACTTCAAAGAATACCCCTGTAACTACATCCATTGAAATCAACTCAGCAATGTATTGTGACCATGAGGATAGACATGTGACATCACCCTCCAACCCTCAGCAATTTTCTGGCACTTTTAATGATGCAGCGCTGTGTACCTCTCTCACTCTCTTTTAAATATAAACACCTTATTTAGTATACATTAGTGAATTTGCCGCAGGCAAATTCATGCAGGCGAGTAAAACTCAAGCCCTAATTGGTTCCTAAACTCTAGGAACTTGACGTGTCCTAGATTCTTAGTGAACATGTCTGCAGGGTTCTTGGAACCATCAATGAAGTAGAGCTCTACTTTCTTGTCCTTCACTACCTGGCGTATGTAATGATAGCGTATATCAATGTGTTTGATTCTTCGCTCTTGGACAGGATTTGATGCCATAAATATGGCACCTTGATTGTCGCCACTAAGAGGTATAGGACCAGTGTCTAGTCCAATCTCTTGTAGTAATGTGTGTATCCACACTACTTGTCTACTCGCGTCAGAGAGTGACATATACTCTGCTTCAGTGGAAGAGAGTGCGACAGTCTTTTGAGCTCTAGAGTTCCAAGAAAAGATTGCACCGCAGATCTTTATTAAGTATCCAGTAGTTGAGCGGCGTGATTGGGTGTCAGATGCCCAATCTGAATCTGCATACGCATGCAGTCCTCCTCTAGTTTTACCATCATAGATTAGTGCATAGTTTTTTGTGCCAGCAAGGTAGCGACAAATGTACAATGCTCTATTCAGGTGATCTTGTGAGGGGTTAGCCGCAAACTGTGAAAGTTTCACTACTGCAAAGGCAATGTCTGGGCGTGTACCCAACATTATATACAATAGTGAACCAATCACTTGTTGGAACTTATTTTGTATCGCTTCATTCACTGGTGATTCATTGGGCATTGGTATATAGCCCATTGGTAAAGGAGTGACTGTATGTCGCGCATTACTCATATTGAATCACTTCAATACTTTGTCTAGGTAGCGTGTTTGATCAATTAAGATCTTATCACCTTTCCTAGTTATACGCATACGCAAGAACTCCTTAAGTTCTCCAGTGTCGCGACATTCCCATTTCTGCATGAACGCAGATTTGAGTTTGTTCACTAAGGACAAATTAGGTCCCATGAATATTGCATCGTCTACATAGACAATCGCAATAACTGGTGTTCCATGTGCATCAAAGTGCACAAATACACCTGAGTCTGATAATAAGCGTTTGAAGCCTAAAGCTTCCATGGACTTGTCTAGTGCTTTCCACCATTGTAGAGCAGCTTGTTTGAGTCCATATATTGCATGCTTGAGTTTGAACACTTTGTGTTCTTGACCCTTTATCTTGAAGCCTTCAGGTTGTTCCATGTAGAGCTCTTCATCTAGCTCGCCATGTAAAAAGGCTACTTTAACATCAATGCCAGTCATATGCCATTTCTCGAGTGCTGCAAGCGCGAGCATAAGGCGGACTGTTTCATATCTCACAACTGGTGAGAATATCTCATTAAAGTCAATGCCTTCAACCTGTGAATAGCCCTTGGCTACAAGTCTGGATCGTTTGTGTCCATCAGACTTAATGTCAAAGACCCATCTGTTTTTGATTATTTTTCTGCCTGGCGGGGGATCCACTAGGTCATAGACTTTGCGTCTGTGAAGGTCATCCAGTTCTTCATGACATTTGTCTAGCCATTGTTGTCTTTGCGCTTCAGGCATGCGCATAATATCCTTGAATGACCATTCCCGTACTTTGGAAATGTCTGGTGGAGAATCATCGTCCATAGGGACTGCTTTTGCAAGCAAATGATTGACTATTTTTACTCCCCCTTCCCTCACTAGGGAATGAATTATATGTTCCAAAATATCTTCAACATCGTCCTCAGATTCCGGTTTTTCTGGTGGCTCATTGCGTTGTGTCTGTGGTGAGAAGTCACCTGGCATAGGTGTACTTTCTCTTTGAGGAGTGCGGGAGCTACCCGGTTGTTCCTCTAATATTCTTTGCCACTGACTATGCCACCTAATGTCTTGCTCAATTTGAGAGGGGGGCCTGTCTTCCCCATTTTTTTTTTTTTTTTTTTTTGAAATAATTTATATAGCGGTTTGGGGGAACGCCCCTTGCCACGTCAAAACAGCGTACCAACGACAATATACACTATTTAGCTACTGATTGTATAAGTCCTTTGCGGGTCCTCCTTTTCTTTGAGGTGTTTAGTCTCTCGGAACGGCGGCCTTCCGCGACTGTCGTTGCAAATGTGGGAGTGGAAGATGCAAACTCAGAGTCGAACGTGTCCGTGGGGTTAGACGCAAGCGCCGCCTCGCGGGCAGAGGTAGGAGCGATGGGCTTCTTCCGCTTTTTGCTGGGCTTAAACGTAGCGGGGGAAATGTCAGGGGGAGCAGGGGGGTTGGATGGGCCCGGCGCGCTCGGGGGAAAGGCTGGGTCGATTCTCACGTCCTCAGGCCTAGTCCCAGTTCCTCGGCTAGCCCCTTTGGCCAGAGGGCATCGGTGTCTCTTCGCCGCTTTCCGCGCCGCGAACTTACGTCCGCAGTACGTACACGCGGGTTGTGAGGCGCGCTCCACAGCTTCTTCAGCCGCTTTGCGCCGGTCTCGCCTCGATGCGCAGTTCCTCTTCCTTGCAAGTCGCTTCTTCTCCTTCTGGGCGGCGGTTGCCCGCCGGTCGCCCTTGGTGAGATCGAAGAAAGCTTGGGGGCCCTCCTCGTTGAGAAGCTCTAAGATATACACGAACATCACCTTTTTCACCGCCTGAATGGGGCGAGGTACGAGCGCAACGGCGCACTTGACCAGGTGAGCGTGGAAATGGGGAGCGAACTCGACCCAAAAAATTTTTCCGTCCTCGGCTTTCTGGGCCGAGAGGGCCTGGGCCCTGAGGTGGTCCCTGGAGAGGAACCAGCGGCATCGGAAGATGTTGAGTATGTCAAACACGGAAAGATCCGTGTGCTCAGTAAGCGCCCTCTTCTTTGGGAGCTTCTTCCCAGGGGGGAAGTAGCCGACCAGCGAGGGTTCAGCCCCCCCGGCCAAAGTATCCATGGTGGGGGTTTGAGTGGGCTTGAGAATGGGAGTCCCCGTGAAAACCGGGGTAGGTGAAAACTCAGGGGAATTGGTGCCAGGCTCGTCCAGCTGCATGATGGTGTCAGGAGGAGATGTAGGAGCCAGAGAACGAGCTGCCATTGCCTCCCGATGTGCTTCACTCTCAGCCAGGGTGGGCCAAGCCGATCGCTCTGCACATTGGGGGAAGTCAGCGTACGGGTACGAAGCGAGTAGCGCGGCATCGTGAGGCAAGCCCTCCACTTTTGCAGAGTATGCCTCGTGACGGGCAAAAAACTCGTCGTAAGGGGTTGGAAACCTAGGGGCCATCGTGGGAAAAACCGGAGATGGTGGTGGTAAGAAAGCAAGAAGCGATGTCTGTCTTCCCCATAGACATTTCCAGGACGTGTTGTAGTTTTCCGCTGTCACTCAGATCTTCTAATAGGCTTAGGAGAAGCAGGACGTTGTTCTGCATGCTTCCTAGCTCTTTGAGAAGGTGTAGGAGTCATTGGAATCGAAGCAAGGGGTTCTTGCTCTTCAAATAACTGTGTAGGTTGGCGAGACCTTTTGGGACTCCTTGGCGGACGCAGGGGAATCATTTCCTTTTCCTCATCAGGAGGGGTGATTCTTCTTTCTTTGGAAATTTAATGAAGGATTGATCTTCTTCATTATATGGAGGGGGTTGATGTTGATTGGGCTTATAAGTATCATCATCGTCAAAGTTTCCACCATCAGGATGTGAATCCTCCAGTTCAATATCAGGCAATTCATTGACTGGTTCGTCAATTTGTGTAATTCCACGTTTCTTTTTAGTGGTACACTTGGGGAATAGCGTCTCATCAAATAAACAAGTTGTAGCATGATATATTTGATTGTTTTTTAGACGCATAAAGCGGTCACCTTTTATCCCTTCAGGACGACCAAGATAGATCATCAGTTCTGATTTAGGGGATAATTTGTTTGGGTGTCACTTTTCAGGTATGTATACATATGCAGCACAACCAAAAACGCGCAAATAAGATACATCTGGTTGCTCTGAGTTTAGAAGTTCATATGGTGTGTGCCATTTTAAACGTCGCACAGGTGTTCTATTATATAGATGAACTACATGCTCAACAGCGAATTCCCACCATGATTGAGGAAGGCAAGCATCAAGCCGCATAGCTTGAGCTTTATCCATACAAGTACGCATAAAGCGCTCTGCACATCCATTTTGTTGGGGTGTGTAGGGTACGCTTTGTAGTACTTTTATACCGTTGTCTTTAAGTACTTTAATGAAAGCATTAGATTTGTATTCACCTCCTGCGTCAGACATCCATTGTTTAATGGTAGTGTCATACTGGTTTTCCACTAACGCAAGAAATTGTGTTAATGCATTGATTGCTGCACCTTTGGTGCGCAACAAAGTAACCCAGGAGTATGATGATTCATTGATGAATAATCATCAATAAAACTGATAAAGTACTTGTACTTGTGATATGACGCAATAGGAAAGCTTTTGATATCAGAGTGTATCTTTTCAAAAGGTTTCTTTGAACGCGTCTCAGAAGGTGGATATGCCCTTGAGGGCATTTTTCCTTCTGCACAACCCGGACAAATGGGTATTTTACTAGGTTCTTCAATAGGAGGGAAACCCCTAGTGTTTCTGTACATTTGATGTAGTACCTCAGGCGAAGGATGACCATAACGCTTGTGTACTGTGTCATAGCCCACTGCTAGAGTGAGTGTGGAATTCTTGGTTAAGCCTACAATGCTTGACTTAAGCCAATAGATTGTATCTCCAGGGATACGTGGTGTGCATTCAAGCACAGGCCATTGCGAATCTTTTTCTATAATAGATAGTTTGATCGCATTGCCAACTACATGCATTCCTTGTTGTAAGAACACTCCAAGCGATAACAATCTACTAGTGATCGCAGGGATATAGTAGACTGGTTGAAAGACGGTTTTAAGTGTCTTTTGTTTATGCTTGTCTGTGACTTCATGTTGTAACATTACTGCACCAAAGCCTTTTATATAAATTGGCTTTGACGCAGTTTCTACAATTTGAGGTTCTTTAAGATCCTCATAACTTATGAAGTCATTGATTGAGTGCGTAAAGTGCAATGATGAACCTGAGTCTAGTAGCCAGTTATTTGAGCTTTCACACTCTTTCTTACATTGGGGACAATCACTAGTTTTACAATTGTGTACATATTTATTTAGTACACTAATGTCCTTTTCCATCACTGCTGCTTTAAAAGCGCGAGCTAATGAAAAAACATTAGTCCCATTCATGTTAGAGTGAATAGTAACTGACTCATCGTCATTGAACTGATGGTCTGCTGCACCATCTAGTTCGCGTCTGCACCAGTTCTCCATTTCAATGTCCTCTTCTCCAAACAAGGAGACGCAGTCACTAGAAGGAGTTGGAGGTGCACTGGGAAGTGCAACACCAAAATGTTCTTCATAGGTGACTTGAGGATACTCCTACTCAGCACGCATGACTTCTGCATCAATTTGAGCATGCCATTGTGCAACAGAAAGTGAGGTAGACTCACTAGCAGGTGGAGATGGAGGTGGCATAGAAGGTCTCTTAGTAGAAATTCTTCCACCATACTTGTGCTGTGGCATGGCAATGCGCTGCTCAAGTGTCTTCAATACTCCAGGTGTAGTTTCAACTCCAATGCGCTCAGCAAGTGAACGCGCTGACAATACAGTGGGATGCACACCAGTACGTGGTTTCCCAGCTGCAGGAGGAGAGACATGTGCAGTCCTAGTCACCAAGCCAGCAGGCGACAAAGACACAACATGTGCAATAGAGGGTGAAGGAAGGGAGGCCATAGAGGCAATGTGAGAATGAAACTTCTCTTTGCCTTTATTTCTGCCGCGAGTACCGTGCTGAGGCTTCTTCCCTTTCTTTTTGCCTTTGTAATTTGAACTTGATCCTCCCCCTTGAGTCTGTGAGTCATATGATGGTTGCTGGTTTTGACGCTTGATCGCAGAAAGCTTCTGCACCTTAGGAGGATTGGGACGATGATTGTTGTCCCCTTCCCAAGCAGTGTTGACCAGCTGAATGACATCTGACAGTTTCATTGAAGAAACTGTAGAACCTTGGAGCGCAAGTGAGACAAGATGTTCCCACTTGGACGGAAGAATGTATAATGCCATCATCCCTTGTATAGACTTTGGGATTTGGACGTTATTGGTGGTGAGACGATTGTAAATGGACTCCAAATAAGTAAATTGAGGTCCAGGGGGCTTAGACAGATCCAGACGGAAATTCAATGCACGACAAAAGTCTTGATAGACTTGAGAGATAGTTATCTTCCCATAGGTATTACGCAGATAGACCCAAGAATCAGGAGCATCCCAATTGTTGGTAGAGATGTGCTCTTGAATAGGAGGAGTAACGCGCAACATGATGTTGCCAAGTGCATGGTTACTTTCCTTGAACCAGTTTGATTGTGCTACAGCTTGTTCAGGTGTAGCGACTGGCGCAGGTTGGTCAGGGGTCCATCCTGTAGGAACGGGAGTGGCAGGATAAGTGGTAGAACCAATAGTAATGGCCCATAGATCTTGGGATTGAAGGTACGCCTTCATTTGATGTTCCCAGATCATGTAATTGGAGCCATCCAAGACTGGTACAAGAGTGGTAAGAGCGTTAGACATGAGAGCGAAGTTTGTAATCTGTGAACATAGTATATCAGCAATTATTCATTGCACATAAGTGCCAGAAGACAATAAACGCATCATCAAAGCTCTTAGACAATGCACCACACTATCTATTCACTCTTGGAAACCTGAGTGCACATCGCTTCCAATAGTGAGTGCATAACTGCAGCCTTTCCTGTGCACAACAGTGCATCTTGTGGACAGCGCATATATGCAGCCACATAGGGCGCGATATCTTCAATGCTGCTATGGACAGCGCAGAGAAGGGCACCAGGGCCCATAACCTGAAGAGCGCATATAGTGCAGCTGGTTATGTGCTAGGTGGACTTACTTGAGCAATGATTCAAGTAGACAAAGTCTGTATTTACTATGCTAAAGACTGTGGGTTTATATACATCTCAAAGAGTGTGATCAATGGTCACTTTGTGACACTGTACACTACTGTATAAAGAACGTGTCTAGTACATGTACTTGTATGCTGTGCATTGCAGTACGTGTATCCCATAAGGGGATTCCTAGTAACAGTCTTACTTGGGCGGCTGTGCATATGAGATAACAGATGCTGCACCCCACACCAGTAGTATGGCTCTACCTGTGTATGTGCCGGTTCAACAGGTAAACCCTAGCTAACCCTATCCTTAGTGTTATTAAGTACTTCTTAAATTTGTAATCTCCTCATTCACAATCAATCATAAGTAAATTCTAAATTATAAGAATGGAAGTGTTCCTAAAAAGCTCTTGTGCTTTAAGAGTTTTTTAAAAAATATTGTGTTTTGAGTGAGCTTTTGTCAGTTTCTTTTTTTTGTTTAAAATGTATTATTTTACTCTCTAGACTCATTTAATGGAAGTTAGAAAAACTTGACTGCTTTTTTGAAACACACGTGACCACTTACTAAGGTCACGTGACATGAGCAAAAGTTGCATAGCCCACCACAGAGACAGAAAAATATGCCTATAAAAAATTGTGCAAAGTGAGCACAGAGTCAAATAGGAGATTTCATCACATACTGCCACCTGAGGTGGTAACTAAACTCAAAGGAGATGGGCCCTAGTATTACATAGAATACACTGTATTTTTTTTTTACTTAATAGTGCATGCACACCCATTTCAGGCACTTTTGAAATTTTAGACACTTGATCCTTCTCACAATGAAACAGTCACGTGACTTAACCCTAGGGTTTATTTAGGGTTTAGGGTGCTGACATAAGGGTGCCGCATCCTGATGTCCCCTACCTTAAGGCTCTTCTCCTCAATCTGAGATCTTTATATACAGAGAGATGGGAGTCATATAGACCTTTGGAGAATAGTATAGAAAAGCATGAAAAGAAGTGGAAGTTTGTAGAAGTTTATGGAAATGTACAGAAGCATAGAGAAGGGTCAATATCAGATACAGAAATGTAGTTATGTGATGTTGAATCACATGTCTTGTGACTAGGTGTGACATGTTGTGACAATGGGTGATGGCACACCACCTCCCCATTGCACCATCTACTCCACCTCCCCCAGTACTTTATACATTAAAGACATTCCATCCCCTCCTGCCACCCAGATTGTTTTTGTAGTAGACAATCAAGCATGTCTCTGTTTTAGTAAACACCTTGCACTATATAAATGCTAATTCCAAAAAAAAAAAAAAAAAAAGAGGCAGGAAAGGGAAGGAAGGTTGCAGAATGTAGTGAAAGGTACTAGGAGGTACATCAGAGTATATGCCAACGTATTGAGGTGCCTCTTAATGGAATGGGCTGAAAATAAGTATAAGGGTTAAGAAGATGAGGGGTTATGCCCTCCTGAAGTGATGAGTCAATCCAAGTTAAAATGGTACATGCATAGGGGAAATGAGATGAGGCAGGGTAGGATGGGGTAGTCTGAATATAGCATCAGCAAACTGCTGTTTTTGCCATAGATGGCCATAGATACTTGATTAAAAATGTAGATGCCATAGATGACTCTAGATTCCACAGTGCTGTGTAGTGCTACATAGCTTAGGCTGGTGTCTGCATAGCTCTACACAGCTTAAGCTGGTGTCTGTGTAGCTCTACATAGTTTCACAAGGGTGAGGGCAAGAGGGAGGGGGGGCATGGGGGGTGAGGGGGTGAGGGGGACAGGGTGAGGGGGACAGCTCAAGCTGGTGTCTGTGTAGCTCTACACAGTTCTACAGGACTATGGAACACCATTCCATGGGTTTTTACATACAGGGTTCACAGCAGCCTCACATGTCAGACAGGCCAGGTATTATGCACAGGTAATAATTATTTGTCTATGTTAAATACAGGATATTCTAGAGAAAAAAGAAAATAGGTGCCATTGTTGCTGTAGTGGTACTGGTGGTCCTTGTGTAATGGTGCTAGTGGTGGCCCTTGCATGCTTGTCCTGGTGCTGGTGGTTCTCACATGGTGGTGCTGGTGGTGGCCCTCATATGCTGTGCTGTTGCTGGTCCTCACACACTGGTGCTGGTGGTGGCCTTTGCATGCTGGTGCTGGTGGAAGCCCTCACATGGTGGTCCTGGTGGTCCTTGCATGCTGGTGCTGGTGGTGGCCTTCATGTGCTGGTGCTAAGGGCCCTTGTGTGGTGGTCCTGGTGGTCCTTGCATGCTGTGCTGGTGGGGGCCCTCACATGGTGGTGGTGGTGATGGTGGTTGCATCATCTTACCACCCCAGTCTTACCAAACTCAGAGCCTCTGTTGCACAGCAGTGAGCGATGGCTCACCTTCTGTCTCACAGGGGCTGCCTGAATATGTAGGGGTGAGAGGCAAGGAGAGGGGAGGGGGAGGGAGAAGGGAGGAGGGAGGAGGGAGGAGGGAGGGAGGGACTGATCCTACCAAACTCGGAGCCCCTGTTACACAGTGGTAAGCAATGGCTCACCTTCTAGCTCACAGGGGCTGCCTGAATATGATAGGGGCGAGAGGCAAGGAGAGAAGGAGAGAGGGAGGAGGGAGGGAGGAGGGGACAAGGGAGGGTGTTATGGTTCTGAGGGACCATATGTGTGAAGTGCACCATTTAATTGTACTATATTCTCAATCAGAGAATACCAATGCTGAATTGGACTAGGAATAAGATGACTCCAAGAGTGAACCAATAGATGGCAAACTGGATGATGAGAAAAACTAGGAGGGCAAGCAGGAATGCCAGCCCTTAAATGTGCCTAGTTAAGGTGGAGTGAGGATGCACAAGAAGAAGGAAGAATGTGATGATTTTGACTGCCTCCAATCCTCTACAATGAACTAGTAAGGGAAGCACACAGGGAACTGAAGAAGGGGTGTGAAGGCTTGTCAAACAACCAACAGATTACAGTACCTCCTTGATCAGCTGCAAGCAATGGTTCCCTAACAATAGACCCTGTAGTGTGAAGTCGAGTTAAATGGGAAATCAATGTGGGTTGATTTCTCTTCTCTGTCAACTTAAGACATAGAGGGTGATCAAGAGATCAGATTTTGAACTAAGCTGAAGCTTAGGGCTTCAGCATTGTACTAGAGAGCTTAAATACACATGTGAGAATCACATGTGCTATGCTTTTGACATGTGTTTCTAATAAACACATGTTGCCTTGTCCTAAGCATGTATTTCTAGTAAACACATGCTTCTACAATCACATGTATTGTATACAATCACCTGACCAAGACTCTCCCAGCTCTTGTGGGGACAACTAATTGGTCTAGTCAGTGTCAGAACATGACAGAGGGACGAGGCAAAGGCAGGAGGAACCCTAGGATGCAGGAGGAGGGATGAGGGAGGAGGTAGGAGGGATGAGGGAAAAGGCAAGAGGCAGGAGGAGGGATGAGGCAGGAGGGGCAAAGGACAATGCAGGAGGGATGGGGGAGGAGGCAGAAGGGATGGGAGAGGAGGCAGGAGGCAGTAGTGAGGAGGCAGGAGGGAGGAGGAACAAAGGATGAGGGATGGAGGAGGCAGAAGGCAGGGGCAGGAGGCAAGGAGGGATGAGGGATGAGGCAGGAGGGGTGAAGGACAATGGAGGGACAGTGGAGTGGGGGTAAAGGGTGAGGGATGACAAGTGTGGGAACTGTAGCAGACATGTATAGCTACCTGACGCTGAGATAAGTGGAGGACAACACAACTTCACCTTGAACCACCACCACCTCTGGCGGCACCTGCCCCTCCAATGTGGTGATGAGAGTGTCTTTTGGCCCACACTGGACCAAGGCACTAGCAACACAAGCAAAGGCATAGAGCAAGGCAGTAGGAGCTAGCAGCAGCCAAGGACACTGGACAGAAAGCATCTCCCTCCCACATCACACTACCAGCATCCACACCAGCAGCACCAGCATGAGGCAGCAACACAGTGTCCACCACAAGGCGAGAAAGCCACTAACTGTGGTGGCTGTGAAGCAGATGGCAAGGCAGAAGGAATGGGAGCAGTGGAGTGGAAGTGGGGGCAGGAGCAGCAGAGGGAGCGGTGACCAGGGACAGAAGCATGTGCCAAGGGCCCAGGGTGTCAGGAAGTGGATAGGTTAGCAGCCAGGCAGTGGGTAAGTGGTGTGGACACCACTTTTTGCAAGAGAGGGACATGGAGTGGGGATTATGTACAGTGGGGGTAAAGGGCAAGAGATGACAAGTGTGGGAACTGTAGTGGACATGTATAGCTACCCAATGCTGAGATAAGTGGAGAACAACATGACTTCACCTCGAACCACCACCACCTCTGGCAGCGCCTGCCCCTCCAATGGCAGAGGAGGCAGGAGGCAGGTAGCAGGAGTGAGGAGGCAGAAGGGATGAAGGAGGAGGCAGGAGGAATGGAGGAGGAGGCAGGAGGGATGGAGGAGGCAGGAGGCAGGAGGTAGGAGGGTTGAAGGATGAGGCAGGAGGGACAAAGGACAAGGGATGGAGAAGGCAGGAGGCAGGGGCAAGAGGCAAGGAGGGGCAAGGGGCAAGGCAGGAGGGGCAAAGGATGATGGAGGAGGGACAGCAGAGGAGGCAGGAGTGAGGAGGCAGGAGGGATGAAGGACAAGGGACAGAGGAGGAGGCAGGAGGCAGGGGCAGGAGGCAAGGAGGACAAAGGACAAGGCAGGAGGGATGGGGGAGGACTCAGGCCTCAGGAGGCATAAGGGACGAGGGACAGGGGAGGAGGCATGTTACGGTTTGGTGTTGACTGTTGACTAACAAAAGTCATCAAAATGTAGCCCAGCTACAATCCTTGTGTTGCTATCTGGACAGCTGCTATCCAAGTGGGGTCTTCCCTCCTTAGACTCGCCCTTTAGTGCCTTCTCAGGGTTATGGCACTCACCACAGTGATCAGTAGGACCAAAGGTGTTGCGTTCTAGACGGACGCTCAGGTTGATGGCAGTTAGGAGCATTGAAGAAAGACCCATCCACGTGATCAAGCAACAAGATGCTCGTCCGTGGATATGAATCAACACGCCACCTGCCAGAATGGCGAGCTGCTAGACAGGCAGATTGGGGTCGGGTACGGTTCGGAGAGTCGTTCAGAGCCATATGAAGCATCTGCAAGGATCGGGGGAACAAATGGTTTGCAGAGCATGGCGTACGGTGGTTGCGAGGTAACTGAGAGTGTACTGCTATGAAGCGGGTGTCTGCGGGATATAGAAACGGGTGTACTGGTGCAATAGATCCTGGGTTAGAGGTCTGGCAAAGTAGTAACGTCCGCGAGGGGATGCGATGGTCAAGAGAGGTTGTAGAAGTACGAGGGTGGATAAATAAGGGGACCGAAGTCCTATGCCTCTCCTCAAGGAAGCAGGCCTTAGAAGGACATACAAAGCGTCGTGTAGGGTTGGGGACGTGTCAAGGGACGAGGCAGTAGAGTCTGCATGATGCGCAAGACAATAGGTGCCTTTAGGTAAAAGAGCGTGGTTGAGATGAAGAGGATACAAGGAGGTCACAAGTCCTCGCCTCCCAATACAAGGGCAGGCCTTACGAGAGCTTGGAGATGGTTCGAGTCGACGAAGGAGACCTTAGCCCACTATGTCGCAGGGACAGAAGAGCCCGCGGAGCTAAGGAGTCTTTCAGGGATCAGGGGAAAGGTCTAGATATCACAAAGAGGTTGGACTTAGGGTCCTTCCTAGTCGTACGGCGGTCCTTAAATACATCGTGCACAAGTCCTTACTAAGTATCTAGGTTAGTCACTATCCTAGATCATTACTAACACGGCGCGAAGGATCAGTAAGCCATGCAGCGGTCTGAGTAAGGTGTACAGTAAGGCTGAGTCAGGTATCAGTCAGCGATCAGTCAGCAAGTCTAAATATGGACGCGCGTCGGTAAGCCGCAGTCGGCGGGCTTAGTAAACGGATGAGTAAGGACGCGTCTATCGGATGAGTCAGCCTGTACAGTATCGGGTCTCGAATCGAAGTGCAGCAAGTACAGTAAGCGAAATGGTCAAGGGGACAGGAATGGGGGAATGGAAGTCATGTGACCGGTCAAGTGGTAAGTCAGAGAAATGGAGACGCATCAGTCACATGTCGTATGTGAAAGGTCACGTGGGTGGTCACATGAGGGGAGTCACGAGGTCTGTATCACGGGGTCTGAAGTCACGGGATCGTATAGTAAGTATAGTACGAAAAGAAAAGAAAAACATAGGTGGTCACTGGTGGCCACTGGGCACGTGACTGAAACGTAACAAAAGGTGTTTACACACACCAATGTAAAGCATGAATGGCTTGTTAGGCTGGAGTGAGGGTGAGAAGAGAAGAGGAGTCCTTCTACTGATCACTGGTCCTTGAGTCACAACTCAGAGTGGATGTGAGAGATGAAAGTCATTGATTGAAGTTGAAGGCCAGACTGAGGAATAAGTCCTCAATCTCTACTGCTTAAATACAGGAGAGGCATACTGCCTCATACTAGACATGAACAAGGGCTGTGACAATAAGACCCACAAGTCCTTATTGTCCTAGCAGACCTCCCTCACATCCCTTTGTTCTAGTTCTCTACAACGAGAACTAGGAACAATGGATGCATGAGGTAAGTTCCAGGAGGACAATAAAGTACAATAAGGTCCAAGATGGCTGTCATGCCCAAGAAGACCATAAGGGTCTCCCTAGTGTATCATAACAAGGCCTTAGTCCATTATTGTAATGTAATAGAACAATGACAATAACAATGAACAAGGACAGCCCTCTGGGAACAATGGTGCATGGTAATAAAGAGAATATATATAAAGGATGCACATGATTAATTAGCTGATCTGGCCCTGCCCAGTTACAAGGAAGAAACTGTAACAAGGCAGGAGGCAGGAGGTAGGAGTGAGGAGGCAGGAGGGACAATGGACAAGGGACAGAGGGATGAGGCAGGAGGCAAGGAGAGACGAGGGACAGAGGAGGCAGGAGGGACAGGGGAGGAGGGACAGAGGAGGAGGCAGGAGGCAGGGGCAGGAGGCAAGGGGGGGCGAGGGATGAGGCAGGAGGGGCAAAGGACAAGGGAGGAGGGACAGGAGAGGAGGCAGGAGGCATGACAAGGCAGGAGGGATGAAGGACTAGGGAGGAGGGATGGAGGAGGCCTCGAAGAGGACTCAGTACTCAGGCCTCAGGCCTCAGGAGGCATGAGGGACAAGGCAGGAGGCATGAGGGGACCAGGGTGGTGAAGGATCCCTATGGTCTCCTATGCAGAAAGGTAAGCCTCACATCCCTTTTGGTGGGAGGGAGACTTTGTTAGTTCAAAGTCAGACTTTGCTTCAAAAGTTGACATGTTGGCATGTCAAACACATCAAATTGCGTCAAAGTTGGAACTCCCACGGTTGACTTTTGGTTCAACTTTAGCTTTACAGCTATTGTTGGTTTCACTGCCAATGATGTGACAACTCCCACCACCACCACTTCACCCTGGTCTCAAATCTCCCAGTGCATTTTTCTCAACACTTTGTACTAACATTTTTTTAGTTTATTTTTATATACCCCTTCCTCCCCATCCAAATGGGATGTGAGGGGATGTTTGGGGAGGTGGCCTGGGTAGGTAAGCATTAGAATCATCCCTACCCCCACTTTATCACTAACCCCCCTACCCCACATGCCTTACCATGCCTGGGGCCATGATGATATCACCACAAGCAACAACAACAGTGCAGCAATAATGATGCAACTGTAACCACCACCACCACATCCACATCCACCATGTCCACCACCACCAACATGTCCATGTTCACCATGTCCTGAATCTCTCCCTCCCTTGACTAACAGAACAATCCATGGCCACCACCCCCAAAGCACCCCCCACCCCTGCCATGAGCAACTGCTTGCAGGGCAGAATCAGGGAGCTTTGACAAATGCCCAACAGCCACATTGCAAAGGGAACGTATAGTATCCATTTCTTTTTTTTCATTCTTGTTTCTTCACAACTAATTATTTCTATATTTATTTTAGGTTCTCATACTACTACACAGTGATGAATTGATGAGCACAAACCACACCTGGACTGCCACCACAAGCAACTGCTTGTGGGGGTAGGAACAGGGAGCACAAGGATGAAGACAAGGATGCAACAAGGACAAGGACAATGAGAAGGACACGATGAAGATGGTGAGGGGATGCAGCATTGAGGACAGCAGTGAGGACATGGCCATAAGGACCATGGTAAGGACATGGCAATGAGGACCACAGTGAGGATGTAGCCATGAGGACCATGGTGAGGACATGGCCACAAGGACAACAAGGGTGAGGACATGGATGCAGCAAGGATACGGACAAGAACACAGCAGGGGCAATGATGATGCAGACCAGGATGCAGCAAGAACAGCAAGGATGTGGTGACTCAGAGAACAACAAGGCTGCAGATGAGGACATGGACCTGGTGAGAACAACAAGCACAGACACGGTGATAAGGATAAGGGTGTAGATGCAGTGACAAGGATGAGGGTGTGAACATAGTGACAAGGATGAGGGTGCAGATGTGGTGACAAGGATGAGGGTGTGGACATGGTGATGAGGATGAGGTTATAGACATGGTGATGAGGACAAGGGTGCAGATATGGTGATGAGGACAAGGGTGCAGATATGGTGATGAGGACAAGGGTGCAGATGCAGTGACGAGGATAAGGGTGCAGTGTGGTAACAAGGGTGAGGGCATGGATGTAGCAAAGATGAGGGTGTGGACATGGTGATGAGGATGAGGGTGCGGATGTGGTGACAAGAATGAGGGCATGGATGCAGTGATGAGGAGGATGAGGGTACAGATGTGGATGCAGATGTGGATGCGGATGTGAATGCGGTGATGAGGACTAATAATGCCTATAGTACAGTACTTATTGGCCATAGCAACAAATAAAAGTGATTTTTATATTTCTATTTCATTGAAGTGACAAAAATATCATATATGTCCTAAGCTAGAGAGCTATGGGTTACTATAGCAATCTATGCAGTGCTGTGTAGTGCTGTGTAGATGCTCCAATGAGCTACTAACACAGCAGGGCAATGTGCTACAGTGGCAGACAAAAGTACTGCACGGCCACATTAGTCATCAATCAGCAATGCCTAACATGCGAACCACTTGGGCTTGAAACATGGTATGATGCTCAAATTGTAGCTAATGATGTCCTAAATCAATTTCTAGAAGAGCTGGAGTGAAGAATAGGTAGATATGGACTATAAGAATGAAAGTAAAAAAAAAGTGCTGTGCAATTCTTTTGTCGTTGTCTAGGTGGTGGAATATGAGATTAATATGGGGGTGAAGAAGAAAGATATGATAAATTTTGAAGTTAGTACTTGGTATGGCCACCTCGGGCCTTCAATAATGCAGCTACACGATGAGGCATGCTTTTGAAAAGCTTGTCCAATGCTGCCTGTGGGAAATTGGCCCATTCCTCCTAAAGAGCGACCCATAACTCCTCTTTGTTGCGTGGCAATGGGTTACAAGCGCGTACCAGAGCATCCAATTGGTCCCAGACATGCTCTATGATATTCATATCAGGACTTGATGGTGGCCATGGCAAACGCGTGACTCTTTTGGCCTGAAACCATGCCTCGGCAACCTTGGACCGGTGTTTCGGATCATTGTCCTGCTGGAATATGATGCCTGATTTCCTGGTTCGCCTCAATTTAAGGTCCTTGAGAGTCCCAAGATAATGGTTATTGAGGATTTTGATGTAGTCCACCCCACACATGATCCCCTCGATCTGGTGAAGCCTTCCCATGCCCTGTCCAGTAATGCACCCCCATACCATCAAGTTGCCTGCACCATGCTTGATTGTTTTTTTGGTGAAACGTGGGTCTAAAGCCTGTCCTGGCTTAATCTAGCAGTACTGGCGACCATCAGACTTGAAGAGCATGAACTTGGACTCATCCGAAAAAATGACCCTTCGCCAGTCCTCTACTGTCCATCCAACATGCTGCATGGCCCAAAGCCTCCTCTTCTCCTTATTGGCTGGGGAAATGAAGGGCTTTGACCTCCGAACATGACACAATAAACCTTGTTCCTTGAGGCACCTTTGAATTGTGCATGCGGACACATTAGGAAATGCCTTCTTTTGGACTTCAGTTGCATTTGCTGCCTCCACTCGTGACAGCATCTGTGTGGCAACTCGGCATTCTTATATCTCCAATTTGTGAGGATGACCTGTTTTGGGGTTTACGTGGTATACGTCACTGGATTGCTTGAACCGTTTAAGGATCCTGGAGATAGTAGTGCAGTGGATGCCTATAGAAGAGGCAATTTCCTCCTGGGACTGTCCCTGCCTTCGGCGATCAACAATTTGGGAGACTTTTGATGGGGAAGTATAAACCATAGTGTGAAGAAAGCTTAGCACAGGCAGTGGTGGGTATCGCTGAGGTTTTTGTCATAAAAAAATGGTGTTTAGCTCACATAATACTTGCTGACATCAGGAAAACCTCATTTTGTCTTATCATGTCTTATCATGTCTTAATGCATGGCTAAGACAGGTTAAGACAACATTGTGTTAAGACGGATGTGTCTTAATTCAGACAGGTCCCGTTCTTAACAAGAACATTTCTTAACCTAAGACACTTGTCTTAACCTAAGACAGGTGTCTTAGCATAAGACAAATAAGATGCAAAAAGTCATTTTAAGATAGAACCAAAGACATGACAAAGACCATTGAAAGATGCCTAAGAGACATGTTAAGATTGGCAAAGATGAATGTCATGTTCATGTTAAGACAGAAAAGACAATACAAGTCCAGCTTCATTGTGATAAGATGGCACAAAGACTTATGATTAAGACACAAAGACAAATTACCAAGACACAAAAGACGAAAGAAAGACTCCAAACAGGCAGGTAAAAGATGGATAAGACATATGTAAGATCTGCAGTAAGATGGACAATAGTGATGCTGCTGCTGGGGCCCTCGTCCTCGCGCCCACGCTGCCGTCCTCGCACCTGCACTGCCGTCCTCGCACCCGCACTGCCGTCCTCACGCCCGCGCTGCCATCCTCGCGCCCGGAATGGTGTGGCCCTCGTCCTCGTGGTGCTGCTGCTGGGGCCCTCATCCTCGCGATGCTGCTTGGCCCTTCTCCTCGCGATGCTGATGGCATGACCCTCGTCCTCGCACCGGTGCTTCCGTCCTCACGCTTGCGATGGGGTGGCCCTCATCCTTGTGGTGCTGCTGCCGGGGCCCTCGTCCTCGCGATGCTGCTTGGCCCTTCTCCTCGCGATGCTGATGGCATGGCCCTCGTCCTTGCGCTGGTGCTGCCGTTCTCGCACTTGCGATGGGGTGGCCCTCGTCCTCATGGTGCTGCTGCCAGGGCCCTCATCCTCGTGATGCTGCTGGCGTGGCCCTCGTCCTCGCGTCAGCGCTGCCATCCTCGCGCTCGCAATGGTGTGGCCCTCGTCCTCGTGATGCTGCTGGCTTGGCCCTTGTCCTCGCGATGCTGATGGCGTGGCCCTTGTCCTCATGGTGCTGCTGCCGGGGCCCTCATCCTCGCGATGCTGCTTGGCCCTTCTCCTCGCGATGCTGATGGCATGGCCCTCGTCCTCGTGGTGCTGCTGCCGGGGCCCTCGTCCTCGCGATGTTGCTTGGCCCTCGTCCTTGCGCCGGCGCTGCCATCCTCACACTCGCGATGGCGTGGCCCTCATCCTCGCGTCAGCACTGCCGTCCTCGCAATGCTGCTGGCGTGGCCCTCGTCTTCGTGGTGCTGCTGCTGGGCTCTTGTCCTCTGCATCGGCGCTGCCGTCCTTGCACTCGCGATGGGGTGGCCCTTGTCCTCGCGCTGCTTGGCCCTCGTCCTCGCGCTGCTTGGCCCTCGTCCTCGCGCTGCTTGGCCCTCGTC
>QFDX01001792.1:0-11272 GCA_003315875.1 Lactifluus piperatus
TGTGAAAGCGACCAACTCTGATAAGGGAGCTCCGCAATATAGTACAAGATAGTACAACAAGAAAATCGGGGTTATCACATGCCAATTATTGTAAATCCGAGTCTATCACGGTATACCCATGTCAGCAGAAATTACTATACAATCGCCCACATTCACTGAGGCGTTTTTCGTTCCTTCACCTAATCGGGATTCTTGAAGGGCCCGCGACGTTGGTTTCATCCCTAGAACGAAATCGAAAAGGTGAGGAGCTGGGAAAAAATCCGATCACCGTAATGCACGAATTAACTCACAAAGGTTCGGCGGGATCTGCTGTGGGCAGAGGATGGATCACCCCATCAAGCGAAAGCTTGGGCAAGACCTGGAACCTATTTCTGCCACGTAGGTAGTCAATTCTGCATGGGCCTTGGCCCAACTCTTCTTCAGTCTTGCATCTCTCTCTGAATGCGATATCGACCCCTGCTCGCTCATCGGCTCTCAATTTGGTCCATTCGCGTCTGCGCGAGGGTTTCTTCACGTCTTCATTTATCACCCGAAGCACGTCTCGAACGGTAATCCCAATATCTGGAGAGTCGTTGGATGACTGGACACTGATGGACTGTGGATATCCCTGATGGTTCTCCAGTGTTACTGAGAGCATGGGTGGGTGCATTGCGGGGGAGTCTATATCTTCTTTCGGAAGATCGTATTCGTGATCAGGCTGATTGTTCATATCGAGCTTGAGAAAGTACTTCTCCAGGACAGGATGCAAGACGAGTGGGATTAACTCTCCCTTATATTCATTTGCATTGAATGCGTTTGTGAGTGTTAATGTTTCAATCTCCGACAAAGAAAGTTATCATACCTCGAACTCAGCTTGTGCGTAGAAAATAGCCTTTTCGTTATCGGGAACGAGGACCTCGTCATCGTCGTGTAAAATTGCAGCTGTAAAACTAGCATTCAAATTCTTCGAGGTGGCATATACAGGTGCGGGACATACCTCCGTTCTCAAGTAGCACGCCGACCTCGTTCTGACGCAAGAACCCTTCCACCGCATCTGCAGTCAGGACATCCTAAATACTATTGGTTGACTTTCTGCGCGCAGTATAACATGTTAACACATACCACCTCTTCAATATATGTTTCAAGGTCGAGGTCATGGGCGATGGCGATGGTACCCTCCGGACATTTCTTTTGGAGCATGCTAAGTAAACTTGAAGCTAGCGGCTGAACCTAGCAAAACGGACCTCTGCGATATAGTCCAAAACCCCGATAAGGGGGTCGCGATACTAAAAGCGATACGTCATTGTCTCTTCCGCAACCATCTAGAACGGCTACTTACACACGGTACCTCTGGAACTCGCGTCACTTGTATTTCATCTTCTCGGCGATTATCAGGGTCGTCTGGAGGGGGGTCGGCTGCGGCCCGGCGAAGAGAGGTGTAGAATAGGATGCGCTTTGCGCGGAAACCTCTAATGAATACGCATTGATTCTGAGGGGGGGATTCCTTCAATAAAAGTGGATCAGTTCATGTCGGGTTTGATGTGGCTTGCCAACGTACCACGTCTGGACTGTTCTTATACCTCACGCTTGCACTGACCTCACCCCCAATACGCCACTGGAAATTTGTCCGTCCGTGATCGAGTGCTTGGGTTCCTAGAGAAATCTTATTATCCAAGCTGTTGTCAAGGAACACAGCAATCGCCCATGAGGTAGCCAAAGAACATCCGGAGACAAGGATGATGTCTTCCATACGCTGTACGTCCAGTCTATTCCTTTGCGCAACATTGAACCAGCTGTCGATATGGTCTCGGATGTATTCCTCGAATGCCTTAGTGCGGAGAACATCTCTATTCACGCCTTCATGGGGAGAGTTCAGGAACGCTCCCTGCCTCTTGCATGTATACGATATACTCTTATCGCCGCTTCTGGGTGATCAGTCAACAGCAGGTTTCGATATGGGGATATTACTTACTCATTTGGCCCGCGAGCCTGAGGCCCAACGTTATGTTCCTGTGTGGTCACATAACGCGAGTGATAATCTCCTCTGTGAAACGGTGATCCACGAATGTTGACGAACGGACCAAAGTCCACGGGCTCGTAAGGGTCTGGTGCAACAAATCTTTGATTCCGAGGATCATCCCATGGAAGGAGCACATTGAACATGCGAATGAAGTAACCATTGCTTACATAACCGACATCGCCGACTGATGCGCAGTCATAGACGTTTCCAGGATCTGGTTCCCATAATGCAAGGCCGTGATATAGGGAAGTGAGTTGATCCCGGTATATGTGATATGGGGGCGGCAAGGGCGGCATAATGTCCGGTAGTGTACGGGGTGGGCGCAACTGAGCGATCAAATCGCAAAGCACAGCTTGAGTCCTAGGTCATGTGACGAAACTGCGCCACAAGCGCTAGCATGCATATTGGAGGTTACGCCCACTCTCTCTCATGTAGAGCCGCAAGCGGTTCAACTAAGCAAACCGGGGTCGGATGGACTTGAACGACAGTATCGAGGATTCCATTTGTCAAGGCATATGACAACCAATCATAGCAGGAGCAGCGCGTGTTCGGTTCTGAGGCCTAAAGAACACTTCGGAAGTTCGGATGGAACATGCGAACAGTGGGAATATGATGGGCGACTCGGAAGGTGCTTTTTTCGTTTCAAGAGAAGGGCAGTCATGTGTTAGTGCTTCTTAATAGTCGCACGCCTTGTTGGTCGATCCAGCCTTTTTGCTTTTTTGGCTGATCGTCCTGGGGGCCTTGGATCAATCAAGTTGATGGCAGCGGAATGTGGTAACGGCCGCGCAAGCGGCGCGAGCCCAAACTGATTGCTGACCCGTTGAATGGAAACTATGAGCACCCTGATTTAGTAGCGTTTGTTGAATGCGTGAGTTTAGTTCGTTGCGGTTCTTGTCATGACTCGTTGGCACGTTGATGCAAACTACTTCGCATTTCTGCTCCTCAGTTGGCACTGCAACCCTACTCTCCACGCCATGTGTGCACCTGCTTCTACAGCAACGGCATATTACAGTACAGTACAGTACCCTGTGCGCCGGTAACGTCAGAATTATCCTCCTCTTCCTAGACCAGATAGAAGATCTCGTAAATGGCTAGCGCCGCGCAAATTTTTGAACCCAGACAGTTTAGGTGAGGTCGCAACGATGTGTTAGAGTCTGCGTGTGTTCTTTCCATCCAACATAAACTCCTTATTTAAACGGCTCTAGCGTTGTCGAAACGGGGGACAGGCCGTTATCACCAAATTTGCGGGGGTGTGCTTGGCTCTTTAACTTGACACTCATCACTCTTGATGGTATCCAGTGACATCACTAATTGAGACGACTCGCTCTGGTACACAATAACAACGCTTCCGTAATCGTAATACAGATGTGATGCGGCGCCGCCCTGTCGGGCTATGTTGCGTTGATTGCACTACCGTTCGAAACATTTCAGCACGCATGCTCTCCCACGCGTGGCAGAAGTCAGCCTCTTCCAAGCAGTCACTTTAGGGATCTGTGCGAAACTATTGCGTAGATCCGGAATGTGGCGGTTTGATAACGCTCAAGAATTATGCGCTTTCACGTCACTGCCCCAAGTTTTCATTCGAACTTCATCAGCAAAGCGATGAAGCACCCAGCTATATTGCGGTGATAGTGGTCCTAGCCAACACGCTGCATGTCCTCATTATGTGCGCTGGCCGCAAATTTTTCCCAGTTTGTGCTGCTTTTTCCTGAACCCTTAGCCTTTGTTGTTTCGACCGTGGGCATTTCTTCGATCTTTAACGGGCTTGTGTCGACAAGAATGGTAGGTGGGCGCAGGTTTGATAACAAAGTGGACCTGATTCACCATCTGACGAAACTTCCCAGAGAGTATCGATCACATTCGATTAAAAATGGGCATTTGTCTTGTTCCCCTCTCACTCTCATTTAACAAGCACTGATGTTACGAGGCCCGTACGGTTTGACCTCGTTCGACGGCATTGGGCTTTTACGGTTACTTTTTTTTGAAATACGGCCGCTTCAACTTTCAGCAAGAACCCTTAATTCTCGCCCTCCCTTTCACCCAGTCAGCCGTGATGATGCCGGCGTGCCCATGATCCTAGGAATTAATGTCCTTCGTATTCCCCGCTGCCCACCAGTAATTGCAGATATACTTGGCGGTACCAGCTCAAGAGTCCTCGTGCCCACTACCAGTACGTTGATACTGCTGCACTGATTATCACGGCGTTGGAAGACCTAATTTGTCCTATGAGGGATCGGCCTTCCCATCAAAGATACAATCTCCGATACACCCTCTTTTTGTGAGCAAGGCGAGCCTCGTGCCTCGAGTCAAACGCTTACTACATAGGGGCCAAAGGTTACTGAGCACCTGGCTTGGCACTGATCGCGCAATGAATCTCGGCAAATGGTGCACCCGTGTTACCGGAGAGGGAATGTATGGAGACTTCCTCGATCCCTAAATCGACGCAAATCAAGGGTCCTGGGTAACATCAGTCAAGGGCAACAGCCCCGAGTACCGAGAACTCCCATTAGGTGCGTAGTATCTTGTTCTATTGCGCTGCTAAAATACAAAGTTAAGCTACATCCAAAGTGTGTCCGAGGATACAGTGTGTGTACTAATAGCAAGAGATGAGTTAAGATTAGCACCAGCGGGATCATAAAAGAAAATGGCAAAAAATCCAAAGAACGATAACAAAAGGGAATGCGCGTTCAGAAAGTGGTCTTGGTACTGTCAAGCGGCATCCTAGCAGCGTGGAAAAAATCCTGTCCATATACACCAGTGAGTACACCTCCTGTATCCGCTGCGCCATCATCGTAGTTGTTACCTT
This sequence comes from Lactifluus piperatus, assembly GCA_003315875.1. NCBI lineage: Eukaryota > Fungi > Basidiomycota > Agaricomycetes > Russulales > Russulaceae > Lactifluus > Lactifluus piperatus. Next base: position 4,806 of record QFDX01001792.1, read on the forward strand.
CTCCGACACGACCCATGTCTGTCTGCGTAGCTGTTGAGAAGTCATGTACGAATACTTGCGGTGACTGAGAAAAGCCCACTCCAACGGAGTGACGACTGTCGAGCGAGCTGTGTGGCGTCATGGGTGACGCTTCGGATTCGGAGGGCGGTGGGTAACCGAGGCTTCCGCTGCCTGCGGAGGATGCGGGCGATGCAGCTGCGGGGATGCCATGCTCCTGATGCCAATGTTGCTGCTGCTTCCGATGATGTACCCACATTTGGGAGCCCGAGGATGGAACGGTGGGCATGGTGGATGCACGTTTCCTAGTTTTATGTCCTCCCGCGACCGCGGGGCGCGATGCGCTAGGCAAGGGAGAGAGTAGGGGTTTCGGCTTGGGTTTGTTGGGCCCACGCATACGACGCTCGGCCGCGTAAGCACATTCGAGCCCCCGCGCAAGGCACCGTTGACATGTCGGATGCTCGCCAGAACACTTTTAACAGACCAGCCCGCTTATGAGAAAAAGGTCCGAAGTGGGGGGTGAGAAAAAAAGGACACACCTTCGCCTTGCGCGCACGGCACTTTTCGCATGCTTGAGCAGTGCGGATCCGCGGATGGTCTGCAGCCCGAGAGAACACCCCTGTCGCAGGGTCCAACGAACCGGCACCAACCCACGAGTGCAGCTGTTGACTGTGTTCTGCTATTTCTCTGTCTTCATTTCGTTCGTGGAATGTTGGACCAGGGCCCCCATTTTGCGTGTTTGTTGTAGGCTGGTCAGATGAGGTATGGATAGGGACCGGAGGGTATGTCGCCGGGAGGGAATATCGTGGCTGTGAGTGGGGAGGGTACATGGGTCCATGTATGCGCGGAACTCCCCTTTGCAAGGTCGCAAGCTGGGTGTTGGCATCGTTGATGTAGGCGTCAGTTAGCCATGGGTGGATGGGCACGTGCGAAGGGTGTAGAGGAGCACGAGAGATTTGGGGTGAAAAGGCTTGAGTAGCTGGATTATCTATCTCGTGGGCTTGTGGGAATAGAGGGCACGCCGCGGCTTGGCGGGGTTGGGGTTGTTGTAAGGCTGGCAGCTGTGCGGGATTGTGAAGGTGAGAGAACCCTTGCTGCAGATGCTGCATAGGTGCTCGGTAGGGGGCTCGAGGGGATCCCTGCACTTCAATTGGAGGGTCTCTATCATGAGGGTAATGGTGAGGGATATACGATGGTGAGGGAGGCGGCGGCTGCGCGGCCTTGGAGTTCCCCCCTAGACACTCTGAGAAATTATGGTAGAGAGGGGACTGTAGAATGTCGAAAGACCTGGAATTGGGCGTCTGAACTGCTTGGTGGTGAGTGTGAGCGAGCTGCTGTGAATGCATGCGACTCTGTTCCATGCGGCCGACGAAAGCTATAACGCAGATGGGAAGACAGAAGATGGGAACTGCAACGATGATGCGCTGTGGCTTATTGATATAAATACAGAACTTGAAACGGAAAGCTATCCGAGACTTTCCGAGGAAAGAAAAGGAAAAATAAAATGCAGAAATGGAAACATGGACCTCGACTCGACCTTATTAACCAAGCATGTCCTCGTTCTCGCTCGATCTAGTACCTCGTGAATTGATGAGTCACTGTCACTGAAACGGTCGGTGGCCATGACCAATTGTGATCCCACATCCAGGGCTGTACACCCCCGCTGACCGTGCGCCTCGTCTCTCCTGATAGGTCGACGTGTATACCAACTTACCTGTTCGTAGCCTTGCATTTCTGATCTTGCCCAGAAGGCGCGCATTGGGTTGAAATTCGCGTTCGGTGCAATTACTGGCCCGTTACGGGCCGTCCGTTCGGCGAGGTCAAACACCCCTCGCCCCTGACTGATCCCTGACAGGGATAACACTCTCACAGATTGCCACTGTAGCACGACAATCTCCATTTTCTGTGTGCGGTCATCGGTTATAGCATTGAAGGTGCGCCAGGAATGTGCGATTGGGTCGCTCGCCGTACTCCCGCCTACCCCGGTCCATATTGAAATCCGTACGCATCGCATGCGAAAATCTCCCCCAGATCTCCATCTGTTGATCGTGTGGACGAATCTGGTTTAGGGGTTCGGCAGAGTGCCATTTGAATGTCACCCAAACCGTATGTCTGTTATTAGGTATGTGCCGGCCGGTCAGTTGACTCCAATAATGCATTAATTAATAATGGGCGAACCATGTAATACGAAATGGTTCCAGTGCTCCAAAGGCTTAACAGACTTGATGTGCAAAATCTAATTATTATTAGACGGTTTTCAACCTTTCTGTGATTATGAATTCCATAGATTGGACCAGGAGAAAAAAAAAAAAAGAAATTCGATCACTCACCGCCCCTCAGTAACCACCGGATCCACAGCTTAGCCCTCTCCTCCTGTGGCACCGCTCTTGGCACAGGTAGGACAAGGCCGTCCGTATCAGTCCAAGGTAGCCCCTTTTGCGAGATACTCGTTACTCCGTCATCAGCCACAGTCTGTCTATCTTTGGGCTCACTACCACGACCTGGTCCGACTGTAGCCCATACATTGCATGACTCAATCTTTCTCGTAAACCGGAACTCAATATTTTCAGAGGGAAGGGAATGCGCACTGCTTTTTTCGTGAGGTACCGTTGTGAATACACTCTTTATAATCTATTGTCATACCTATAATGACTGGAACTCACGTAGTGTAGCATACCCCTGATCGACCGTCCCCACCCCCTTCATTGTTGTCAGGTCACGTCAGGTCTCAGGATGTGGGATGACCTTCCATTCACCCCCGGCATGCATGACATGCCACCAAGCGTTTGGAAAATCCGGCCGGAGCCCTATTCGGATGCCATGACGCTCCTATGGCACCGTGCTAGATCAAAAGATAAAGTTGAACCTTCTTAGCTCGAAGGCCATGCGATTAACCCGGTCGAGGATGGAATTGAATAGTTTTACCTGGTAGTGTTGAGCGCGTGCTGAGTGCGCTCTGAGCCGAGTCATAGCGAAATCTGATGGTGATAAGTCTGGGGACCGGGTTTACTGGGAAGATGGAACGGCACAACAGCGATTACATGACAGGTGTTCTGGGTAAGAAGAGAGACGAAGGCACTTGTAACATAGAGGTTATGACGATGGGCTATTGAGCCCCTCCTGCTAATCGTGTTTCAAGCTAGATGAGCCTAAATGAGCATCACAGAAAATCTCTTGCGACGCCTTGTCCGCGCATAGCTAATTAGATTGTAATTGAGGATCGCTCGAAGAAGTCCGTCAAGGTCGAAGGGGAGATTACTTGACCTTGACTTGGCATCCAGTACTTCTGCGAAAAATTGTGTAAATTCCATGATAGAACTACCCATTTGATCGGCGCGTGGCACCGCTGCGGAGCTCCCAACTGCGTTATCAGTTTTTGGATAGTCTTAAATAGGAGACTTGCACCTGGAATTTTATGACGATCTGCCAGACAACAGGTGTGCCAAACAAAATAAGTTCTAGCGCATTTTCCGGAATTAACAAGTCCCGAGCAGCGTCAGCCCGAAGAAAGCCCGAACGTGATGGGGTAATCTCCACATTCTGGTTCTGGTGCCCGGACGTCACTACCGTGACGTAAATAACTGCTCGAGCTCTTCGAGGCTATGAAAGTGGAGCAGAATGAGGTGCGAATAATACTGTAAGTGCGAACGCGGTGCCGCAATCCTCACTGGCAGGAGAGGAACATGTGAATCACATGACGCGCATTACTTGTGTACTGTATCCGAATTTCTCACGTGGGTGAACAATGTGGTTTTCTCACACATGCCGATCACGTCGGAAATGAACCAAGAACCCTAGTCGAACCCGAAATTGGGGGTTCACGTTTGTCAGCGTGAAATCGCTGGTAATTCACGCGCCAGCGCCCAGTGCCCGAGGAGGCCCGTGAACGCGTGAGCATCCAACAGCCAGCCGGGCCGCCAGGACCGGCTTTCAGCGAAATTTCAGCCTTAACCCGGAATTGGGGGTTCATGCTTGTCATCGTGTCGGCTGAGGTAATTCACAAGCTGGGGTCCAAGAGCCAGCGGAACACCCAAGTGGTAATTAAGGGTGATTCGTCCCCCACCATAGGCGGGAAGAAAAATTTGCAGCGCACGCGCCCTGCTACAGTTTACTATTTGCGACCACCCCCCTGCCGAGATGGCGGCCCTCTTCCAGGTGTCTAACACCAGCGCTCATCTCACCGTGCTTCAAGCTCTCAGGGTCAACGACGGTTGAAGTAAGTGGGCATCGACCACGTCCGAGGTCAGCGCTGATCCCCTTTGGTTCAGATTTCCTCCCACAGCACCCAATTCGAGTCCACTGATCCAAGGGGGGCATCGGGACGACCGAAGTCGGGCGCTTACATCAGCGCCGCAAATGTATTCCTAATCGATTATTCCACCCCATGCGTGCACGATAAACCCCCTTCTGTTGCGCCCTCAGCAGTGGGAGTTCGTGCAGTGCTCGCAATGCATCGCTATCCTTTTCAGGGGATCGCTATTCTATGTTGCGAGTTAGAATCTGCGCGGCGAATGTGCCAAAGCTTTAGGATGGTAACCACGTCCGGTGATGTCGGAAGACTAGGCAGACAAGAGTATTATTATTAGGTTCGTGCTAGCAAGGCTGTAGTAGTACTGTTACTCGATGTTACTCAATCTCCTCCACAACAGACTATTTTCGTGGGGGTTTTCTGAATTATTTCGTCGAAACTCGTATCAAAACAGGGTTCGCTTTCTTATTCAACTTCAATATATGCTATAATTGGACACTCGCTGGAAGCTACTACCAATTCACTTATGATGCTACTTTACCAGCGGTATCCAAGAAATGGCCCGCACGTGATCAACGCATCCTACGGAAGCGCTGTACTGTTATGTTGGGGTTCTCGGGCTGTCGTAACCCACCCTACAGGTGACCGCCTGCGAAATATTATGAGCCAATGGGCTGCAACACAGTGGCTCACACCTGGGTGTGCTAGGAACATCAGTTGGAATTCCAGGCAGCTAAGTTAGACCCTAAGGATGTGACTGAGAAAATACGATGCCGGGAATAGTTCTGGCGAAAGTGAAGAGGAATATTCGTGCCGGACGCGATCGTGCCATGCACGCTCACAAATAATGATGCCAGAAAAAGAATAGAGGTACTCTTTAAATACATTTAACATTCGTAGCCACGTGTGGGCGGCCTCGGCACGGACATGAAGGACAAATAGTGGATACGAAGACTGTCGGTCAATGGTAAGCAAAAGGGCTATGAAAAGAGAGATAAACAAAGCACAGCAGGGGGGAGCTGGGAGCATGGTGCAGAACGAACAGAAAGTGGCGGTAGGTAAAAGAAGGATAACGCATGCATGATCAGGAGGCAGTCACAAGGCGTGTTGCACTCTCTCGAAACGAATATAATGGAGAGAGATGAGAATAGCATGGTATTGCGGTTCTGAGGGAAAGTAAACGCAGCACGAGACAGCGTACTAGCATAGATTTGAGGATGGTTGTCAAATCTGAGATGACTGGACGAGACCAGGTGGTAATAGGAGGAAAGTGAAGGAGTGGAAGGACGGAAAGATGGACGTTATAATCGCAGCCGTCACGGTCATCAGGAGTGGCTGACAGCTACAGATGGTCCGAGTGCTGGCGTGCAGCGAGAAACGACCGTATGCCTTGTCCCATGGCCATATTTATGTCTGTCGTAGTGTCGCGGATGGAAACGTCCTCTAGCACGGGTAATACTTCTGCGGCTGATTCTTCTGTGAGCCCTTGTAACGCAGCTGCGAAGAACGGCTCCATCATTTTGGTTATTGTCAACCGGCGCACAGAGGTAAACGGACTGAAGAGTTCAATCCATTGCGTAGGATCCAGGCCGGCAAGAAGCCTTGCGCCAAGCGGACCATCGGTCACCATATGGACATTGAGGACATCCACGCTGGAGCAGACAGGCAGAATCTGGGTGCACATCTGTGCGATGGCATCCACTTCCCAATCCAATGCTTGGCAGGTGATTAGCCACATAAAATGACCTGGAGAAGGCAACCCTGCTCGCTTCCAATGAAACTCGATGCGGGCGCCGTGAGGTGGTTTAAACGTCAAGGTTACAATGTACGGGATGGACGGCACTTGGTGAAGAATGAACCGAGAGATTTGGGGACAATCGAAGATAAGCTGATTGGAGAAGCTGATGCCGATGTAACGGAGTAGAGGGGCATCAATTTGGGACATGAAGTCTTCCAAGTATTCACCGACACCGCGAATTTCCAACTCTGTGAGTTCAGGAAGGACAATGGGTGTGGGTGGAGGTCGAAGTCGGTCCCTTCATCTGAGGTCAGGAGACGGTGATTTGAATCCAATGCGAAGGTATTTGAGGTTTGTCGACATGGACAGAGATGTGGCTAATGACTCGGGTGAAAAGTACCCAGTGTCTGGTATGCGATAAAGGTTAAGATGTGCAAGGTGAGTTGCAGACAAGAGAAGTCGTGGCAATGATGGAAATGAAAT
>QFDX01001793.1:0-11786 GCA_003315875.1 Lactifluus piperatus
CTATGGGTTGCTATGGGTGCTATGAAATTCCTCATTTGCTATGACCCAAATCTGGTTTTGCTGATGCAGTGAAGGATGTCTATCCTTTGCCTCACATCAACACACTCTTCAACCAATTGCATGGTACCAGTCTTATGACAAAGTTCAATGTCAGAGATGGATACTACAATATTAGGATCAAACCAGAATCCTGGGCAACGGCAGCTTTCAAGACACCATTTGGGCTCTTTGAGCCTAACATCATGCCCTTTGGGTTGTGTAACACTCCTGCAGCCTTTCAAAAGTTCATGGACCACATCTTTGGACCACTCAAAAAACAGTACCCAAGGTACCTATTCTGGTACATGGATGACATCCTCATTGCCACTCCTGACGACATGAAATTGCATGAAACCATTGTGCATGAAGTTCTCAAAGTGTTAGAAATGGAGTCACTGTTTCTCAAAGCCAAGAAGTGTCATTTTGAGCAAAAGGAAGTGGAATTTTTGGGATACACCATCAGTGAAGGGACTATCAAGATTGACCCCAGCAAGCAACATGGATTGGAGGAATGGCCTCGAATGTGCAACAGCATGAAGGAGGTTTGCAAACTACTGGGCCTTTTAGGGTATCAGCAACAATCCATCCCCAACTTTTCCACCATCACTCATCCTCTCAACAAACTTCTAAAGAAGAATAAGAAGTTTGAATGGACAGAGGAATGTACAAGGGCAGCAAACAAACTCATTGAGGCAGTAACCTCAAACCCAGTTTTGCTACGTCCCAATTTCAAGAAACACTTTGTGTTGGAAGTAGACGCATTGCAATTTGCCACTGGAGCCATTCTCTATCAGCAGGATGGGGAAGGGAACTGGCGACCTGTAGGATACTACTCAAAGTCATTCAATGAGGTGGAAAGGGGATATGACATCACTTCTTGCTTTCTTACCACCACCATCTCTGGTTTTTCCCACGATGGCCCCTAGGTTTTCAACCCCTGAGAAAGAGCACCTTGCCCGCATCAGAGCCTCGAACGTGCAAGTGAACAACGAGCTGTATGATGCTGAGCTGCTCGCCTCCCCCCCATACACATCCTTCACCCCTGCTCAAGCTCAACCCTTGCCCAAGGCCTCCCAGGCTTTGGGTAGGGCTCTGGAGTTTTTGCGTGGGTTTGATTTGCCTCCCAGGGCTCCTGTCTTCTCCACAGTATCTCCACCTCATGACTACATGTAGCTGGACCAGCCTGGCACCAATTCCCCTGAGTTTTTACCTACCCAGGTTTTCACGGGGACTCCCAGTTCCATGCCCACTCCAACACCCACCATGGATACTTTGGCTGGTGGGGCCGGACCCCCCCATTCTCCATGCTACTTCCCACCTGGGAAGAAGCTCCCGAAGAAGAGGGCACTTACTGAGCACATGGAACTTTCCATGTTTGACATCCTCAACATCTTCTGTCACCACTGGTTCCTCTCACAAGACCACCTCAGGGCCCAGGCCCTTTTGGCCCAGAAAGCTGAAGATGGGAAAATTTCTTGGGTTGAGTTTGCTTCCCATTTCCACACTCACCTGGTCAAGTGTGCTGTTGCACTGGTACCTTGCCCCATTCAGGTGGTGAAAAAGGTGATGTTTGTGTTTATCTTAGAGCTTCTCAATGAGGAGGCCCCCCAGGCCTTTTTTGATCTCACCAAAGGTGACCGGCAGGCAACTGCTGCCCAGAAGGAGAGGAAGTGACTTGCAAGGAAGAGGAACCACACATCGAGGCAAGACCGGTGCAAAGTGGCTGAAGAAGCTGTGGAGTGCGCCTCACAACCCGCGTGTACATACTGCAGACGTAAGTTTGTGGCATGGAAAGTGGCGAAGAGACACCGATGCCCTCTTGCCAAAGGGGCTAGCCAAGGTACTGGGACACAGGCAAGCGACATGAGAACGGATGCCCCCCCAACCCTGAATGAGCCAGGCCCATCCAACCCCCCTGCTCCCCCTGCCCCCACTTCCGCACTCTTGAAGACCAGCAAGAAGAGGAAGAAACCCACCACCATGACCTCTGCCCACGAGGCTGCTCTCGAGCGAAACCCCATGGACATGTTCGACAGCATGTATGCTTCCTCCACTCCTGCATTCGCGAACACTGCCACCTCAGGCTGCTGATCAGAGAGACTTAACACCTCAAAGAAGAGGTGAATGAGGAAGGGTCTTATGCAGTCACTTAGTGCTACTTAGTGTATAGTGTGTTTGGTACACTTAGTTGATGCAGTGAAGGAGAATTCCCCCAACCTGCTATATAAATTATTTCAAATAGGGAATAGCATGGGTTACCCATGGGTAAAATCATGGGTAAAATTCACTGCCAAAATCTTACCCATGGGTAACCCATGCTATTCCCTAATTTCAAAAAAAAAAAAAAAGAAAGGGGATATGACATCCATGACCGATAATTGTTGGCTATCATTTGAGGCCTAGAACACTGGCAACATCTACTGCTCAGTTCACCATTCAAAGTCACAGTAATCACTGATCATTTGAACCTCAAATACTACCAAGAAGCTTGGAAGATAAATTGACACATAGCCAGGTACATACCAAGGATGGGAGATTTCAACATACAGCTTGTCCACAAACCCAGGGTCACCAATAAAGCTGACCTTCTATTGTGACGACCAGATTTTGACCAAGGAAAGAAGGACAATGAAGAAGTATTGGTGTTACCACCCCATCTCTTTGTCCATGTGGCGAAGGTTCAAAACACATTAGAAGAGCAAGTCCTTGCTGATCAGGAAGAAAAGGAACAAAGTCTCCAATGTCTTCAAGAAGAGGTGGGAATTCAGTCAAAGGGAAACAGGTGGTACAAAGATGACACACTGGTGGTCATGGACCAGTGCTTCTTAGCCTCTTACCACCACCATCAAATTTTTCTTGATGTCTTATTCTGATTACAACTGGTCCTCCAACAAGGAGGAACACCTCGCTAGGTTGGAAGCTCAAGCAGCCTGCCAACGCGGTGAGCCATACGACTCCTTCTTAGTCGAGTCTGTCCCCTCCTATCTGTTGGACCACCAAGCCTGGGTCGAAGCTCGGGAACAAGGCCAAAGCTGTGCTAACCCCACAGCCTCAACCCCACTTCCTCCCCCCTGCTCCCCCTCCCCCACCTCCTCCTCTGCGCTGGATGAGATGTTTGGGCCAGGCTTTGCTGAGCGGATGACAATCGACCCACCTGAGTCATCAAAAGCCCCACACCAGCGGCTGACTCTCTTTCATACTCAATCTCTGGAGTTTTTGGAGGCTCCTGACACAGGTTTTCAAGGAGATCCCATTTCCACCACCAATTCCCCCCCCCGAGAGCCATCACTGGTTGACAGTCACCTCAGGCAGGGCTACCCCCCGCACCCTCTCCCCACATGATGTACCCTTACCGGTGAAGCATGGGACCAAGAGGACCACTTCAGGAAAGTCAGAACTTTCCGTATTCGACATTCTCAACATCTTCCGCCGCCGATGGTTCCTATCAGTGGATCACCTCAGGGCCCAGGCCCTTTCAGCCCAAAAGGCCGAAGATGGAAAAATTACTTGGGTCAAGTTCGCTCCCCAATACCATGCCCACCTGGTCAAGTGCACTGTTGCGCTTGTCCCTCACCCCATCAAAAAGGTGAAAGAGGTGATGTTTGGTTATATTTTAGAGCTGCTTAATGGGAATGGCCCTTCGGCCTTTTTTGACCTCTCCACAGGCGACCGGCGCGCATCCCAGGCCCAAAAGGAGAAGCAGCGACTTGCACAGAAGAGGAACTGCACAGCGAGGCATGAACGTCTGAAAGCGGTGAAAGCCACCGAAGACTGGTCACACCGGCAATGCAAACTGTGCGGACGAAAGTTCGCCACGTGCAAAGCTGCGAAGAGACACCGCTGCCCTCTTTCCAAGGAGGTGAGCAAGAAGGCCGAGAAGGGGAAGACCAAGGCTGGTTCTACCGAGGTCCCCCCAAAGCCAAGCAAGCCGGCTCTCAAACAGAAGCCCATTGCACCCCCCACCCAACTTCCTCCCCCATCCCCCCATACTGCCACCCTTCAGGCGGAACTGGCCAAGCCTCCCCCGGCGACTGCACGTGAAGCGGCCCACTTGGCTGCCATACCGGCTACGTTGAGAGGTCTCGAGGTCGGACAGCCACCTACCAAGAGGGACACCTCTCATAGATGCTCTGCTTGACTGAACACCCTGCAGAAACAGAATATACAGAGGAAGGTGACGGAATCAGCTGGAGGGAAACCTTAGTCAGTAGTTCACGAAGGTTTCGACGTGGTATATAGGCATTTTAGTCTAAGCCCATTTGTTAAATAAAAGTCCATTCAAAAAAAAAAAAAAAAAAAAGTGGTCATGGACCCCAGTTTGTACCAAGAAGTCCTGAAGATATATCACGACCATGAAATATCAGGACACCTGGGGATTCTCAAGTAGTGATTGGCAGGGGTTGAAATACCCCCAGGGGTTTGGCCACAGGTATGGCACAGGTACGGGTACAGGTAGGGTTTTGAAATGAGCTCAAAATCATGAAAAACCATTGAGAAATGGCTGAGATATGCATAAAATTAGTATTATGATGGATTGCACATTTCTGTCAAATATCGTTTCACTGGCTGTTCAGATCGCTTAGTATCCACAGAGGACCCCCCAGCTTTTGAGGAGGTCTATATGCTCAAATAATGTCATAATTTTATCTATTTTATTTTATTTTCTACAAAAGTGATAAAAGTGAGCTAAAGCAACACTGCATGAAATATTGTTTTGACTATATCTCAGCCATTTCTTGATAGTTTTTCATGATTTTGAGCTTGTCTTGAAGGTGTGGGTAGGGCAATTGTATACCATTACCATCCCTGACTGGGGTACTAAGAATTCTGGCAGATAATGATACCTGTACTACTTGCCATACCCTTCAAACCCATCATACCCTCACAAACCCGTCATACCCGCACAAAACCTGTCATACCTGCCCATACCCATACCCCTGGCTATGGGTATGGGTTAGGTAAAAATATCCCAGGGTTACCCCTGCCAATCACTATTCTCAAGATGTTCAACATGATCAGTAAGGATTACTGGTGGCTGGGCATGAAAGGTTTCATCACAAAATATGCGCAAGGGTGTGCTACATGCCAAGCTACAAAGAGTGGGACCACTTGTCCCAAAATCCTGTTAGTACCCATAATGCCAAAGAAACAAGCCCCCCCATTTGCCACTATCGCTCTGGATCTTATCACGGACTTGCCTCCCTCAAGGGGATTTGACTTCATCCTCACCATCACCGATCATGACTGCAGCAAGGCAGCTTTATTCATACCATGTATGAAGACAATTACTGGGGAAGGAATTGCTCAGCTATATGTGGGCCACATCTTTCCCCACTTTGGAGTACCATGACAAGAGGGCTGTCCTCATTCACAGTTATTGTCATTGTTCTGTCACAGTACAATAACAGACTTGGCTCTGTTTATGACACAAAGGTGGGAGGCCCCTATGGTCTTCTCAGATGGTACATACAGCTTGGGCTTGTTTGTTCTCTATTGTTGGGAGACATGGTTACAACTGTCCATTCTTCTAGTTCTTGTACACAAAGGAACTGAAGAAAGGGTATTGTAGCAGTGCTCATGCCAACAATAAGACAAAGGGGTCTTATTGTTGTTGGCATTGTTCTCTTGTAGTACAAGGCAGTACACCTCTCATGTATTTATACTGGGACAGATTGAGGACTTATTCCCCAGTCTAGTCTTCAACTCTAATTGACTATCACTCTCATCTACTTGAGGTTACAAGCTCAAGGGTTCTTGTGTTCAGTGGAAGATTCCTCTTCTATATATCATCATCACTCCAGCCTAATAAGCCACTCATGTTTACATTGGTGTGCAAAAACACCTTTGGTCCCACTGAACACATTGGTAAGTGTCTGCCTTTCTTAGGAGACACTAAGGGTGAGTCCAAGGAAGGAAACCCCACCTTGGATAGCAGCTGTCCAGTTGTGACACAGGTGTATTGTAGCTGGGCTACATACTTGACAACCTAGTTGGTTAATAGTCATTGTTGAACCATAACAGGAAGGGTAAGCAAGGCTGTCATACCATTCTGATGCTCACAATTCATTGTGGCCATTTAAAGGCCTTGGATTCTCACACCAGCCTTGTGAGCCTTGCAAGGTCAAAAAGGCCTTTGATTATCAGAAAGTCCTTGTTGGCCTCAAGAGCTTCCCAAGCCCACTTAAAATATGCTAATCCTTGGTGTCCCTATTTTTGCCTATGTATTGATGTATTGATGCAAGTGCTCATGAGCCTTGCAATCTTTCAGATTCCATTTAATTCAGTACAGGCCTTGTATTTCTCAACATGGCTATTATGAACATTTGATTACTTTGCACACATTTGAATTGGGAACCAGAAAGTACAATTTATTGCCAATAATCATGTACAACAATACAAACAACAAATACATGGAAGCAAGGTGACATGGAGGTGAAACTTACAAGGTGGTGAGCAAGTGAGAGCATCCAAGAAATATAAACATCCATGAGAGCGACACAGAGTAAAGTGGAGACAAGACCAGGGCATCCAAGGGGGAACAAGAATTCATAGCACTGAGCCTAAGCATAGTGAGTTCGGAGGGGATGCAGAGCTGTTGAAAGGGTGAATGTGTGATTGAACTTGGTGGTGGTGAATGTTGTCATTTGTCCTCATTTTGGCACTGTCTTGCAGCACATTCCAATTGCACTTGTCTCACCTTTGATTGGCTCGAGTTGGGATCCAGAGGAGTGTTGCCCTTTTTTTTTTTTTGAATCAAACTTTTGAACTATATTTGTGGGCTTAGTCTACTAAAACTATGTACCATGTCAAAGAACCAGAGAGGAGCCACTACTCTAAGTCTTATCACACAATGTGTCCATCAGTCCCCTCCAAGTCCTGCATTTCTCTGCAGTGTTTAGGCACTTTGATCAGCAGTTGGAGGTGCTCTTGTAAGGCTGGTCAGAAGCGAGGCCACCCTGCTGTATGTTAATGATCAGCCATCTCACAGCAGCTTCCTGAGCTGTAAGAGGGTTCACCCGACTCTTCGCAGTCTTGAGAGCAATGATGGCTGAGGGCATGAGGGGTTTGGAAGGAGCAGGGGTAGGATGGGGAGTGGCTGGCTTGCTCAGCTGGGAGGGGGCGTTGGTGTTACCCTTGCCTAACTCTGCTCCACTACTCTTGCTAGCCTCTTTGGAAATGGGGCATTGGTGCCTCTTCATTGACTTGTGGGTGGCGATCTTTTGTCCACACACTTGGCACTGTCACTTAGGTAAACGACCTCCAGCCACTTCCTTAGTGGCTTTTTGGTGTTCACACCTTGATGCACAGGCCCATTTCTGTGCAAGACACTTCTTCTCCTTCTGGGCCTGGGTTGCTATCCTTGGTCCCTTTGAGAGATCAAAAAAGGCCTGGGGGCCTTGCCCATTGAGAAGCCCTAATAAATACACAAACATCACCTTTTTAACCTTCTAGAGGGGGTGAGGGACAAGTGCAACAGTGCACTTGACCAGGTGGGCATGGAACTGGGGAGCAAACTCAACCCAAAATTTTTTTCTGTCCTTGGCCTTTTGAGCCAAGAAGACCTGGGCCTTGAGATGATCAATGGATAAGAACCACCACCAACAGAAGATGTTGAGAATATCAAATACAGAAAGTTCTGTATTCCTAGAAAGAGACCGTTTTCCCATCTGCTTCACCCCTAGGGGTACATCACAGGGGTTGATGGCATGGGGGGTGGCATTGTCTGGTGAGACTCCAGAGGACAACTGGACTGGTGTAAAGGGATCTCCTTGAAAACCTACTTGAGGATCGGAAAATTCTGGAGATCTGTGATGAGAAGCTCCAGCCTTTGGGGCCTTGTGGCCTTGGGGGCATGGCATAGAGGGAGTGGGAGTTGAAGGCCTCAACAACTCTGGTGAGCTGGAACCCACCCTGACAGCACCAAACATTGCTGAGAGGTGATTGAGGGCAGGGGAGGACTCAATGGGTGTAGAGGAGGGGGAAGACATCATGAGAAAATCACTGATGGTGGTGGTAAGAAAGCAAGAAGTGATGCTTCTCGGGAGTGTCGCCCTTCTCACCATCACAGCCCTTTGTGACAAGATTGTCAGGAAAAATTTTCCTGCACAAAGAAATATCATCAGAGACTCATAGTACAGTGGCAGACAAAAGTATTGCACGTGATTTTTCACTTCAATGATCATTCATGTTTTCGATTTTCTACATATCAACCTATATTAAAATTGCATATCTATGTGGGCATATATCTTAACAATCAATATGAGAAGGTATTTTACAAAGTTGGTTGAATTCTAGAGTGTAGTTGTGGTCAGATTGCAAAAGATGCTGTGTAATACTTTTGTCAGCAAGTATTATGTGAGCTAAACACTGTTTTTTTACAACAAAAACCTCAGTGATATCCACCACTGCCTGTGCTAAGCTTTCTTCACACTATGGTTTATACTTCCCCATCAAAAGTCTCCTGAATTGTTGATCACTGAAGGCAGGGACAGTCCCAGGAGGAAATTGCCTCTTCTATAGGCATCCACCACACTACTGTCTCCAGGATCCTTAAACGGTTCAAGCAGTCCAGTGATGTATACCATGTAAACCCCAAAACAGGTCGTCCTCGCAAATTGGAGATACGAGAATGCCGAGTTGCCACATGGATGCTGTCATGAGTGGAGGCAGCAAATGCAACTGAAGTCCAAAAGAAGGCATTTCCTAATGTGTCCACATGCACAATTCAAAGGTGCCTCAAGGAACAAGGTTTATTGTGTCATGTTTGGAGGTCAAAGCCCTTCATTTCCCCAGCCAATAAGGAGAAGAGGAGGCTTTGGGCCATGCAGCATGTTGAATGGACAGTGGAGGACTGGCGAAGGGTCATTTTTTCGGATGAGTCCAAGTTCATGCTCTTCAAGTCCGATGGTCGCCAGTACTGCTGGATTAAGTGTTACAGTTCGGAGGGACCATAAGTGCAAAGTGCACTAAGGGAATCGATAGTGATTAAGACGGAGGATTATTACCAATAATCCTAGGACAACGTTGATAACCAAGAGTTCTTGGTTCAACAAGAGCGTAATGAACAACACTAGGTGAAATGTTGTTAGTTTGATGTCCAGACTTGCCCTATTAAGGCAGAGTGAGGGTGCACAAGCAAGTGGAAGGGGGACGGCAAATGCGGCAGATTGTGCCAACACGTATAGTCACGATGTCTTTGTGATGCTTAACGAGCAGGTCGAAATAGGACTATTTCGGGTTGGTAGGACCACCGCAATGACTGAGCCCGATTTCGACTTGAACAGCCAAGCACAACAGAGGAAAGACGACTAAGAGCAAACTGATCCGATTCTGAACTAAGCTAAAGCTTAGGGCTTCAGTGTCGTACTAGAGAACTTAAATACATGTGTGAGAATCATATGCTACTATGCTTTTGACATGTGTTTCTAATAAACACATGTCGCTTCGTCCTGAGCATGTGTTTCTAATAAACACATGCTCCTACAATCACATGTATCATACAGTTCTTCGTGTCAGTCCATAATCACATGTATCATACACAATCACCTGATCAAGACTCTCCCAGCTCTTGTGGGAACAACTGGTCCATCTAGTCAGTGTCAGAAACATGACATTAAGCCAGGACAGGCTTTAGACCCACGTTTCACCAAAAAAACGATCAAGCATGGTGCAGGCAACTTGATGGTATGGGGATGCATTACTGGACAGGGCATGGGAAGGCTTCACTGGATCGAGGGGATCATGTGTGGGGTGGACTACATCAAAATCCTCAATAACCATTATCTCGGGACTCTCAAGGACCTTAAATTGAGGCAAACTGGGAAATTGGGCATCATATTCCAGCAGGACAATGATCCAAAACACCAGTCCAAGGTTGCCGAGGCATGGTTTCAGGCCAAAAGAGTCACATGTTTGCCATGGCCACCATCAAGTCCTGATATGAATATCATAGAGCATGTCTGGGACCAATTGGATGCTCTGGTATGCACTTGTAACCCATTGCCACACAACAAAGAGGAGCTATGGGTCGCTCTTCAGGAGGAATGGGCCAATTTTCCACAGGCAGCATTGGACAAGCTTTTCGAAAGCATGCCTCGTCGTGTAGCTGCATTATTGAAGGCCCGAGGTGGCCATACCAAGTACTAACTTCGAAATTTATCATATCTTTCTTCTTCACCCCCATATTAATCTCATATTCCACCACCTAGACAATGACAAAAGAATTGCACAGCACTTTTTTTTTACTTTCATTCTTATAGTCCATATCTACCTATTCTTCACTCCAGCTCTTCTAGAAATTGATTTAGGACATCATTAGCTACAATTTGAGCATCATACCATGTTTCAAGCCCAAGTGGTTTGCGTGTTAGGCATTGCTGATTGATGACTAATGTGGCCATGCAGTACTTTTGTCTGCCACTGTACATTAAAAACTTACCTATTCCACCAAGCAAGTGTTTCATCAGCCCATTCATCTCCCTCCTCGAAAGGCTCCACAATCACCTCATAAAACTTCCAGAGGTTGAACTGACCATCTTCCACACCCCACTCCTCACACAAGGATAGAGCAAACCATGCCTAGCATCATGTCAACAAACAAAATAGAGATAGAAAATAAAAATGTACCTGAGCCATCGCATATGTGATTGTCAAAGGCATAACTTGTGCCAGTCCATTGATCTTGCTAATTGCTGACTTCTTTTTCTTGTCCATCACCTTGGAGAATCCATTGCCCATAAAGATACATTTGAACAACTGAAAAATCAACCAGTATGAAAAGAAACATGAAAGAAATAAGACAACATACCCATAAACATAGCAGTGATCTCAGCAAACCCCTCTTGGCATTCCAAACATTTGGGTTCTCCTCTAGAAGCTCTTCCGCTTCGCCCTCATTGTACAAGAAGTTTGGGAAGTCATTGATGGTGACTTCAACCTCACCACTTGTGATCCACTCAAGGAATCTATATAAATTGGTCAGCAAGGGTGAAGGAAGCATTTGAAAACCTACATTTCATCATTGTCGAATGCATATATATATGTGCAAGGGCAGAGGGCATGGGCAGTACTGATGTGGTTGAAACCTTGGCTGGTCTTGTCCCTGGGAATGGGAGGGATGTTGTGGGCTTGATTCTGGGCAAAGTAATCACAGATTCCATTCTTCATTTTGTTGGTAAGGTAGGCAACATTCATAATTGACCAACATCACATGCTTAGCATGACAATTTCTGAAAGAGGAAACTTTTTAAGAACATACAACAAAAGGCTTGTTTTTCACAGAATGAACATTTTTCTTGGAAATTGGTTTCCAACATATTGTTGGTATATACTATAGACACATGGACATATACTTATTTTGAGAAAAAGTTATGATTTTGCAATGAAATAGCAAAAATATGAGAAACCCAATTAGGCAGGTCACACATGCATCAGCAAATCCCTCACCCTTGCCCTTGCCCTCACCCTCACCCTCACCCTCACCCTCACCCTTTTTTGGGGCAAGCATGAGGGGGAGGTGTGAATGTGAGGGGGAAGGGGGTTGAGCATGAGGGAGAGGGGTGAGCATGAGGGGAAGGGTAATAAAATGACAGGAAGATGAAGTAAGCGATAGATGCTGATGATGGATGTTTAGGATCAAGGCACACCAACACTGATAATCTATTGGAGGCATTACGGTTATAGTACCATATTACTAAGTAATTATTATATAAGCCTTCCTATTCGAGGCTTGCCTCCCAACAGAGGGG
>QFDX01001794.1:0-18711 GCA_003315875.1 Lactifluus piperatus
ACTGTCAATCGAGAGCTGAATTGAGTGCTCTAACTTTGACAACCTATAGGTATGTCCCTTCTGAACATGCTCTGTCTCCTCTCCAAACCACTGCTCCCAAAGAAGTGAAGGTGGTGCAGTCTGAGCAAGATGGGCCAACAATCCAACAGCAAGAGGAACATAATCCACAGCCTTGATAAGTCTCTCTGCATAATCATCAAAGTTATCAGAAATATGTATCCATATTTCTTTGGCAGAGTCATGATTAAGGGTCTTTAGTGGGGAGAGCACTGGTCGTGTCCAATTTGTCTGTGACGGCCTCTCTGTGCCCCGCATTGTGACAAGTACAGTCACTGAATGAATCGCAGTGATTCTCGATAACAACTGCTCCACAGATTGTCTAGTGTCACTACCCTGATCCCAGGGTGTCTCAAAGTTATCAAAGCAGAGGATACACTGCTTCAAATTCAAAGCGGCATGTATAGAATCCCAGGACATCTCTAAGCCGCTCCGGGAAATGCCAACGGACTTGGCAAGCTGAATGAGAAGTGACTCAGATGAAGTGATTGATTCACAGGCCACAAAGTATCTGGCATCCTGGAAGTGCTTTTCAATGCGAGGATCCGTGAGCACCGCATTTGCGAGAGTAGTCTTTCCATATCCAGCAGATCCTAGGATCGCAATCCGTGCCGGATGGGACGCAACATTGGTGAAAATCATATTAATGATCTGGGCTCGCTCGGCATCACGCCCAAAGAAGTTCTGTGGTTTCAATGGCGCAGATCTGAGTGATATCAGTATGTAGTTACTTCGAAGGTACGAGTCGGAGACACCTACGTGATTGCAATTTCTTGGTTAGACTGAGTGGTCTGTTCAATCACAGCATTAGTCAGGTCCACTAAACAAGACAATTCCCGTACATTGCGCTGTTGTACGACTTGCTCCAAGAGAGCTAAAGTCACCCTAGTCTGCAGAAATGTTTAATGTTTGAACAAAAAGAGCGACAATCATAGTGTCAACGAACCTGAAACACTTGAAGCACATTTGACAATATTGCATCATATTGTTTGACTTTACGGAGCATATCCGTGCGATTAAGCACCATCTTGACTCCTTTGACTTCCGCGCAGTCTTTCATTGCCGAGTCAATCCCATTCAAGTCGCTTGGTCAAGATAAGAGCGTGAAATATTTCAGTAATGCAGAGGACATACCTCTGAAGGGATCCTAGGACAGTACGGATGTTCTGAGGCAGTTCTTCTTCTTTCAAATCATGCTTTTGACACATGTTGCCGACGTCAACAAGCACACTCGCAACATTCTCTAGCTTTAGCATCACCACTCCCCACTCATCCTTATAGAGCATGACTTCCTGGTATCCATGTATCAGCATACAAGTTTACGACTGAAAATTATATGCTCACATTTCTCATTTTGAGAGCTTGGAGTATGATGCCCGCGACGATGGAGATATATGGTACCTTTCCTGCCAAGGCACTGAATTCCTTGAGGGCACTAAGAGATGTTTCAACTGCGCTAATCGCGGAGTCAGGGACTCCTCCGATCTGGCGCGATAGAGGAGGATTGAGGCTACGACTCGGAGGTGCTGGAGAGTGGGCGCTGATAAGCGTTTGATAACGAGAGATGCAAGTGATACTCACAGATTTGCTGTTCTTTAGGGGTGGAGGAACGAAGGAAGTTTCGGACCTTATTCTTGAGAGAAGTTTTTTCGGATGACATTTTTTGAAGATTGTTGATAGAGACGATGGTGCGGTGGGATGAGAAAGTAGCCAAGGCGGACTGCGCCCTTCAGCTGAGGCTGTGCGTGGCGTGGTAAATGTGGCGTGTGACACCACTTTTTGGGCTCGTGCTGGGCTGAGCTTCGAGCCTGACGCGCCTGACGACTCGGGGTCTAGCAGTCTAGCATGAATTCATTTTTTCTTTATAAGTCTCACAGTTTATGATGCGGTCCCCAAGCTGTTGGATATTACAAACTGACTGCACCGACTGTCAATGGATCTAGTGGCCCAACTTCAGAACTACGTTCTTGGAAATTATTCTGTCAACTGTTGCTCACGTCAAGTCATCACAAGCATGGGTGCCCCATTATACAGCCAAGCTCCCTTTTATCGATCCTGTCATGTCTTGGAGAATATTTAACGATGGTATAAGAATTTTCAAGTCTAGTCCGCTCACGGAATTCTATCAGGCGACAGGAATCGTCGTCCCGCGTGGTTTGGACTACACCCAAACAGGCCGTACCTCTCGATCTCCTGACCACGTGGCTTGGCGGCAAGGTTTATCATGTTTTAGGGTCGTTTATAGCGCTGATCCTTATTTTACAAATGGAGCTGGGTGACGCCTGGGGGTGTGTTATGCGTCACCTATTCCGGTTCTGACCCACCTCAGGCACAGAAGATACCGACTCCGACTCTTAAACGTGGGGTGGATATGCTGTCGTCAACGACGCCTGACGCACGAGCAATCTAGGTATAGATGTTCGCTGCCCTGATGATCTGGGATCCTCGCCGGGAGAACGATGTGTGGCCACCATCCCTGGGAGCGAAGCTGTATTAGAGCCCGAGTCCGAGGTTGTGCTATGGTCTGTGGAAATTCCTGAAGAGCGACCGCCATGACAGCCGCGTCAGATAGGCTACTTTAACTTGGGTCCAGAATGCCAGTTTGCACAGCTGCCAGTGGTCCAAGACAAAGATCCTTGCGACCATGTTATTCACTGTTTAGCGGCAAGTAACGGTGAAGCATCGATCGCAGACCTCATAGAGTACGTTTACTCATCCGATACCACTACAGTCCCACCCTCGCTGTCTAAACGTGTCCTTGCTTCGCGCGCGAGACATAAATTGCCCCAGTGAGCCCTCTCCCGTCCCTGACTGGTGACCCGTGGATTACGGGTACGGGTAAGACCCGACTTACCTGTGCTCATCCCTAGTGCGGGGCCCGCCTGGCCTACTCACCGCTCACCCCTCGCCGCGTGTGACCCCCCGCTTCTCTTGCCACGCCCTGCCGCCGCGATACCGGTCGCTGTAGTCGCCCCGGGGTCCGCCTCCTCCGCCACACCCTGGTTGACGGCTTTGGCCTGGCCTGGCGTTCGAGAAAGCCAAAGCCGCGGTTTTCAAGCCAAACCAGGGGCCGGAACAGCACTAAATTACCATGTCGGGGGACCATACACCAGCCAACATCTTCAACCCGCTTATATCATGATAAGGTAGGGTCCTCCTTCATCGAGGAGGACAAAAGAGGTAAGGGACAACAACTTCTCTTGCAGTCGAGACGCATTTCAAGAACAGTGTGACCAGCTAGCTCAAGATTAATAATCGCTGCGAAGGCTTATACCGGAATGGAATGATTTTAGTTATAAAGCCCGAGCTGACTTGCCTACCCCCCTCTTCTAGATCTGCCTCCGCTCCGCAGCTTGGTTTACATCCCCTGTACTTTCTGGAGTACAGGCCATCGAGAGTGCCCCACGCTTTTACTTGGTCATCGTAGAGTGGGTATTCGTGGCGTTCCGCCACGTTCGATGGTTGGCGATAAGGAGGCATGTCTGGGTCCCTCCTTGTACTTGTTGGTGCATCCAGCGGCTGTATGTATACTGTATGTCCAGATTAGATAAAGCACTTTGGTAATGAAACTCATACTGTTGCGCGACATTTGCCCCAAACTGAGATATAAGGGTATTTATAGGGTTTGAGCCACATGCCTTTTGAGCACAAGGGTATCCAACCACACTGAATCACACGAGGTCTCGCAACATAAACATGGTAAATTTGTCGCATGGTGATTTTATATTTTAAGTTACATCCGACAAATAGAATAGAGAGATAGGGCCAGGGCAGCGAGAGGACAGGGGGCATCATATGCGTAGGGGTAATTGGTAGCGCTCGAGGTAAAGAAGAAAAAAAGAAAAAATAACAGCATCGTTTATGCATAGCAGTAGATAATTAAAAAAAAAAAAAAGAAAGAAACGAGCGCCTGTGACAGAAACGGGGGGGAGGGGGTGAGAAAGGAGAGAGAGAATAGTGAATATAAAACGAGGGAGTATACGCTTTTGCTTTCACGACGAAACAAAGAGCAAAGTAAAAAAAAGAGAAGATAAGGAGTGCGTCGTGCTTGTTACATTGTACTTTCAGGCAGAGAGGCAGAGAATGCCGGCGGGTATTGGGAGGGTTAAAAAAAAAAGGCAGAGGTCAACGAGAGGACTCGGGAGGAGATAGGTATCGATGACCACTTATACTCTTTCGTTGTGTTGGGCGGGAGGATAGTCGAGGAGTAAATTAACAGCCATCATGACTTTCCGGATAAGGGAGAATAGCAAGCGAGCGAGTGTGTGGGGGGGGACGACAGGGCAGGCACGGCTTATCCTTGGGCTTCTAAGGACGCACGTATGCCTTAATCCTCCTCCTCTTCCTCAACCACATTGTGAAGTGGCGCACCATGCACATAACGATACGGACTCTCTCTTCCCGGCTCAAGCTCCAAAATAGGTGGCTCCAGGATTTCCTCCTCTACTACTATCTCTTCCTCTATTACCTGCGTAGGAGTGTCAGGAGGAGATGGCGATGGCTCGGGCTGCAGCATAAATCCAAGTTGTGCAGGGGGAGGAGACGGCGGGCGCGGTGGTAACGGCTCGGACTCCTTCGCAACCTGTACCGATCGCTGGTATGCCACCGTAGGAGTAGCAGTAGCAATCGAGGGCGATTTTCCTGGAGAGTTCCCGCTCGCCTGTCGTTCCTTTTCGCGATACAACTCGATCAGCGAGCTTGCCTTGGGACCTGGCTTCCCAGATAGCCTGTCCTTCACTTCTTGTTGTCGTTGCAAGTCACGTGGCGAATAAACTGGCGTCTGCGGACTCGGAGTCACATCTTCGGGCGGTCCAACCGGCGTGAGCTCGGGGAGGAGACGTTTGGGCGGAGAGGCAGGGGGTGTAGTAGCACCGACCGAGTAGACACTCTCAGTGACGTCGCTGCGACGAGCCGGTTCACCATCGCTGTCCGCTAAAGAACGAGCGATCTGGTCGCGAGGATCTACGTCGAGGTCTATGCGCGCCTGGCGGCGTTCTGGATGGACGTCAAAGTAGCCTACTCGACGCGGGGGTCGCGGCGGTGCCTGTTGACGAACTTGCACGGGCTCCACCACCACGGACTCGGGCTCGGGCTCGGGTTCGGGTTCGGGCACTACTACATCAGTTTCGCTCCCAGGAATCGTGCGCGCATAGTATAATTCATCAAGGGAGGCCCCGTGACTGTTGATCAACGAACGGTGAGGCACATTCATCGGCTCAATATCCGCCTCACTATCTTCGTCAAGTGGAATCGCAGGCGAAGGGCCTCGTATCCCTGCGAGCACCTGAGCTACTTCTTCACTCGCAACCTGTGGATCAGCGCGACTGCCGTTGCGTGGTCGCGGACCACCAGGGCGGCGAACATCTACATCCAGAGTACCCGTACGCCTGGAGTGATTGGCGACCAAAATATCCACCCACGCATCGTCCTTCGAGGTCCGTCGTTCATGCTTTGTCGTCTTTCGTGAGCTTGAGTTGATGCTATTCAACTCGTCATCGCTATAACTTGCCAGCCGCGTTTCAAAGTCAACATCTTCCGCTTGGGACGGGATCAGACCGGATGTACGCGAGTTCTGCGTGAGAGGCAGACCAGTTGGTAGGCGGAAACGCCGCTTCGTAACAGTTGGTGGGTTGGCTGGGGTAGATGGACGGACGGTAGCACCCTCTCGCGGGCCTACAAACAGAGGGGAAGAGATTTCCGGGCGAGAAGGATGCCACGACGACACTGGGACTTGCGATGGTGAGGAAGCAGCAGGTGCAGTTCCGGTGTGAGTTACCTCTCGCTTCACGGGTCCATCGCGACCCAGCGAGATCATTTTGGTACTACTGTTATCTCCGCGGAGTAGACCCTCGAATTCGGCCTCGCGTGAGTTCAAGCTCTTAGGCACGTGACCCACGACGTAAGGACGCCCATTCAGCGTGGCAGCTTGCTTCCATTGCTTTGTCTTTCCAGGAGAGAAGAACGAAACTAGCGTCCTTCTGTTGTGGACACCCGCAGAGAGCTGCTGACGGTATTCGAGGGGTACAAACTCCTCGAAGAGGAAAACCGTGGTAGAAGTGCGTGGGTCTGAACCTCCCGAAACAGTAGTTTTCGATAGTGGGAGCGACTTGAACTCGATCTGCCGTTGTAATACGTTAAAAGAAATGAGCGATCTGGGGATTCGTACTCTACAAATCAATGCTCACCAGGGCCCAATTGCATTCTCTATTGACTTCTTCCCGTTCTGTATCCATCCATCCACCACCGTACACCAGATCACAGAACACGTCGATAAATGCTTCCTCGATAACGGCCTCGGTGCCCACGACAGGCTCCGTGTCCCATCCAAATGGAGGGAGAGATTTCTGCGTCTTCTTCAGCTTGCGTGTGATATCGGCCTGCTGTTCCGGCCATGATGAGATCGACTCTACGAGCGGCGAGCTGAATTGGAGCGTCGCGCTGAGTGGCATTTCCGTGCGCGAGAATCCACTGGCTGAGAAGTCTGTCCAGGTTAGCGTCGTCCGTTTTGCCGTTCGAGCCTGCAGCGCGGCGCGGTGAATACAACAATTTGAAAGACACGACATCATAGCGTGACGTACCGTTCGCGCGCTTTCAGTGAGATCAAATTGGAGCTTCTTCTCACTCGGTTCCAATCCTCCGAAGCCCATAGCTTCGAATTCGCCCCACTTGAGATCTGTCAAGCTACGGAACCTCTCTTCACCGGCGATTGCAACTTTCCCGAGACCGAATATATCGGTCGTATCATCTCCAAGGGTTGATATGGTGGTGGATAATGTGATTGATGAGTTGGATGAAATAACACCCGTGTGTGGGTGGAAATTAGGCGGGAGATCCATGCGCTTCTTGAAACTGTCCGCATAGCGTGGCGTCAGTTTCAGTGTCGGCGGTGCGACTCGTTCCCAATCCCGCGATTGAAGGAACGCATTTGGTGTGTGCGATGTGCCGTTTGGAGGGCGAGTAGCCCAACTCGCAGCACTCTTCATCAAATCTGGCGAATACATCCGGACGTTCCGCCTTACGCTGACAACCCGCACAGTGCGCGCCCCACGGCGGGGTTGCAGCCTATCCTGCCTCTCGAATCGTGTGGCTGGTTCTGGGAGCATGGCCGGGTAGCCCCGAATCCAGTCTTTGAGGCGTATAGGTACGCCAAGAGATGCAGCACTACCAGGTCCACCGCCAAACGAACCAGATGATTCATTGCTTGGCGCATCTTGCCAGCGAACAAAGGCGAGCAATATGTGCTCCATTGCATTGGTCGCACGAAGATATTGGAGGTACGTGTGGTAGAAGGGTAGCGCAGCGGGACCTAGGCCGAATATAAGAGGTCCGAAAAGTGGGGAAAGTGTAGGAGGGGTGTGTCCTGAGGATGAGGAATGAGCCGTTAGGCGAGCAAGTAGGGAGAGAACATTGATGATAATGGAAGGGAGAGGCTGCTGTAGGGGTGCGATGAGAGCGTCAAAATGAGTTGCGGGATATTCCAACGCTATAAAGAAAAATAAATATCGAGAGCAGTGCAAGACACCCTTCAGCTTCGCACCATTCGACGTAGGCATCCCAAGAGATGAGTCCACGGACGGCATTGCCAGCACAAACACGCAAAACACGAGCCAGGCCCCAACGGAGACACATGGCAAGCTCGTGGGGAGCGGCAAAGCGGGCCTCTTCGCGCCATGTCCGTTCTGCATCAGGCACAGGGAAGGATACGCAAGTACGAAGAAATGTTTGCACGAGGCGACGAACGCCGGAGGAGTTGACGTCGAGGGCGAGGGATGAAAAGAGGAATGGCGTGGTGAAACCACGTGTGCCGAGTTCGTCTGTGATGGTTTGGACTAGGCGTGCAACCTCTTCGAGACCGAGGACGACGTGGCGGTGAACTGAGAGGTAACCATAGTCTTGCTCGCGCTCGCGAGAGCCTATAATGGTCATTGTTGTCAGTAAAGATAGGATTTGGTTCAAAGAGTGAGTTTGGAAGGGTTAGGCTGCCACGCGACCGAGGCGCAACATGGTGCCATCTGACGATCTCTGTCATGCGAGATCATACTGGGCGGTAAGAAGTACCAGCCCCGGTATCACGAGGGCGCTTAAGATATATTGATATGGAGAGAGAGGACGCACCCCGTTCTGAGTCGGAGTCGGACGTCACTGCACCGTCACGGGGACGATCGAGGT
This sequence comes from Lactifluus piperatus, assembly GCA_003315875.1. NCBI lineage: Eukaryota > Fungi > Basidiomycota > Agaricomycetes > Russulales > Russulaceae > Lactifluus > Lactifluus piperatus. The sequence continues at coordinate 8,227 of QFDX01001794.1, forward strand.
TGAGAGGGAAAAAGGAGCCATCTGGGATGAGAGGGTCATCGCCATTGGAGACAATACCTGGTGCGAGTACGAGGTTTTTCTGCATTCTTGTCTTTCTTTGGAGGTGTGGCTGTGCTTCGTGGAGAAGCGCGAGTAGCTACATGACCGAATTCATCTGAATGATCTCTCTGTGACCTAAGGGGGGTAGTAGAAGTTGTGCGGGTACGAGAGAATAAACTGGGCGTGAAGAGAGAGAAAGAATGACCGACTACGAAAGGGTCAAAAGCGAAAGCGAAACTGACTGACAACCGCCGTTTGAATATCCACACAAGCATCGTCTATCGAGGTCCGCCGTTCGTTTTTCGTCGTTTTCCGTAGGCTTGAGTTGATGAAATTCGACTCGACATCGCCGTAACTCGCCAGCCGCGTTTCAATGTCGATATCTTCCGCTTCGGACGGGGTCAGACAGGATGTACGTCAGTTCTGGGAGAGTGGCAGACTAGTGGGTAGCTGGAAACAACGCTTTCTCATAGTAGGTGGGTTAGTTGAGGTAGCTGGACGTATGGTAGCGCTCTCTCTTGGGAGCCTTCAAAGAAAGAAGAGATTTCTGGGCGAGACGAATCCCAAAACATCAGGATTTAGGGGGTGAGGAACCAACTGGTCGAAGTTCGGTGTCAGTTACCTCTTCCCTCATGGGTCCGTCGCGATACAGCAAGGTCATTTTGGTACTACTATTATCTCCGCGAAGGCCCTCGAATTCGGTCCCACGAGAGTCCCAGTTCCTAGGAACGTGACCCAAACGAGTAAAGGACGCCAAGGGACGCGCATTCGGGCGGCTTGCAGTCATTTCCAAGAGAGAAGAATGAAACTAGGGGTCCTTTTTCTCTTGACACCCACAGAGACCTGTTTACGGTATTCAAGGGATACAAACTTCTCAAAGAGAAAAATCGTGGTAGCAGTGCGTGGGTCTGAGCCTCCCGAAACAGTCGATTCCGATAGTGGGAGCAAGTCCAACTCGATCTGCCGGTTCCAAGACGTTAAAAAAAACAAGCCATCTCGTGCTCTGTACTCTGTATATAAATGCTCACCAGGGTCCAATTATACTCTCTGTTGACTTCTTCTCGTTCTGTATCGATCCACCCACCACCGTACACCCGATCACAGCACACATCGATAAATGTTTCTTCAACTTGCGGGTCATATCGGCCTGTTGTTCCCGTCATGATGAGATCGACTGTACGAGCGGCGAGCTAAATTGGAGTTTCGCGTTGAGTGGCATATCCGTGCGCGAGAATCTGCTGGCCAAACGATCTGTCCAGGTTAGCGTTGTCCGTTTTGCCGTTCGAGCCTGCAGCGCCGCGCGGTGAATACAATTTAAAGACAAGATAATCATAGCGCGACGTACCCTTCGCGCGCTTTTCGTGAGATCAAATCCCCTTCTCACTCAATTCGAATCCTCCGAAGCCCATAGCTTCGAATTAGCCCCAATCTGTCAAGCTACGGAACCACTCGCCGCGGTTGCAAATTTTTTAGAGACCAGATATGTCGGTCGTACTGTCCCCAAGGGTAGATATGGTGGTGGTGTAGGTGACTGTTGCATTGGGTGAAACAACACCCACGTGGGGGTGGAAATGAGGCGAGAGATCCAAGCGCTTCTTGAAACTGTCCGCATAGCGTGGCGTCAGTTTTAATGTCGACGGCGCGACTCGCTCCCAATCGAGATATTGAACGAACGCACTAGGTTTCTGGTTTTCAGGCTCGGAGGGTAGCCTAACTTGCAGCACTCTTGATGATCAGATCTGGCGCAAACATCCGGACCTTCCGCCCTACTCAGACAACCCGCACAGTGCGCGCCCCACTGCGGGGTTGCAGCCTATCCTGCCTCCTGATTCCTGAATTGTGTGGCTAGTTCTGGGAGCATATCTAGGTAGCTCCGAATCCGATCTTTGAGGCGGATAAATGCCAAAAGATGCAACCCTACGAGGTCTGCGAAAGGAACCTGATGATTCATTGCCTGGCGCATCTTGACAGCAAACACAGGGGAGCATATGTTCCAGTGCATGGGTCCCACGGAGGTATTCGAGGTATGTGTGGTGGAAGGGTAGCACGGCGGGACATAGGGCGAAAATAAGAGGTCCAAAATGTGGGGGCAGCAAGGGTGCGCCATCAGGATGAGGAGTGGGCTGTTAGGCGAGCAAGGAGGTAGAGGACGTTGATGATAATCAAAGAAGAGGCCGCTGTAGGGGAGCGATGAGTGCCTCGAAATGAGGCGCCGGATAGTCCAATGCTATGGAGGGAAATAAACATTGAGGACAGTTTCAAGACAAGTCCAGCATATCACGTACGTATCAACTTCAGCTTCACACCACTCAACGTTCGTGTCCAAGAGATGACGCGAGGGACGGCATTGTCAGCAGGAACACGCAAAACTCGACTGGACCCTAAACGGAGACACCCGTCAAACTTGGGAGGAGCAGCAAAGCGGGCCTCTTTGTGCAACATCCGTTCTATGTTCGGCGGAAGGAAGGATTCATAGGCACAAAAACCTGTTTAATGTGAGGAATGACGGAAGGGTTGACATCAAGAACAAAGGTGGAAAGGAGGAACGGGATGTTGAGACCACGAGTGACGGGCTCCTCTGTGATGGGTTGGACGAGGTGAGCAACCTGGTCGAGATCGAGGACAATGTAGTAGGGACAAGAGAGATAATTGTGGTCTGGGTTGCGCTCGCAAGGGCCTGTGATGGTGACTGTTAGTAAAGCGCGACTAGGGGTAGTATTATAGACCATCGAGCGAACTCTATGGCATAGACATGATCATACTGGCTTATGTGAGCGCCTGAGGAAAGTGCCATTTTACGATAGTCAGACAACTGCTTATCACGTCACGGTCACAGTCAACTCGGAACTCTCGCTTTCTCGTCCCACTGGCAGGCCACCTGGCACCTGGTGTTTGTACCGTTAACAAGAAAATTTGCAGGTAGTCCGACTGACGAACTTGCACTCAGTTCGAACTCATCCCTATTCCGTTCAACGTTCTCATCGGCGTTCCAGAAATTCTCAGCAGCGTTCAGACTCGGATCATCCGAGTTTATTATGTGTTTGGTTGTCATAAGGTCACTCGCCGTACCTGCACAATTCAATTGAGGCAAGTCTACAATACCTGTCGTGTCCTCGATGGTGGGTGGTCACACAGGATTCCACACACTGGTACGCGTATCATGATGAATAGAGGTCATTTCTTCACCACTTCAGTTAGCCGCCCCGCAGTGTTTAGAATTTGAAGCGTATTCTAAACACTCTAAATTTCGTCAAATGGCTTCTTTCCTGCGCCTTTTAGCCCAGTGTGGTCATGTCTATGCCCCTCCCCCCAGTAGCACGTCGCTCGTGGCTGACAAGCTTCCAACCAACCTTCATCTCGTGCTCAGTCTCGACGAGGTTGCCCGCCTTCTCCACACCGTCACAGAGGAGTCCAGTATACGCCGTCTTACCATCCCATTCCTCATTTCAACCCTGACTCATTACTCTTCCGGCGTCCGTCTCATCGCACAGCAATTTCTTTTCCGGACCTGCGTATTCTTCCTTGCACCGGACGCATAATGTGCCTGGCACAGACACTCCCACTTTGCTCCTCCCCCCGAGCTTTTCATGTGTCTCCATTGGGTCCAGCTTGTGTTCTGTGTGTTTCTGCTAGCAATGCCACCCTTGGCCCCATCTTTTGGGATACTGCGTTGATTGGTGTAAAGCTATAGTTGTAAGCAGTATACTCTGACCTCTCTTTAGCCGCTCTCGATGTTTATTTCTCTTTATAGCGTTGCACCATCCGACCACGACTCATTTTGAGGCACCCATCGTGTCTTTGCAGCCCTCCCCCTTAGATTATTCTCAACGTTTTCTCGCATATCGGCTCACTCCTCATCCTCAGTACACATCCTCTCACGCAATCCCCACTTTTTTGACCTCTTCCTCGCCTTTGCTCTCTATGACGTACTAGGCGGGGAGTCACCTGGACGGTCTGGTGATGTACCTGGTAACGTTACATCTCCTGGCCTACCTACATGCCTCAAAGACCGGATCCGAGGATACCATGCCATGCTCCCAGAACCAGCCACACGATTCAGGAGACGGAACAGGCTCTAATCTCGTTTGGCGTAGGTTGTCAGCGGAACGATGTCCAGGTGTATTCGACGTATCTGGCCAAGAGCAATCCAAGCTGGGAAGCTCGCCCTCGGAGCGGGACACCACTCACTCCAATGCGTTCTTTCAATTTCGGGAACATATCGCCCCACTCACCGACAGTCAAACTGGTTCCGTGCTGCGCGGACAGTTTCGAGAACTGCATGGATGTCCCGCCTATTTTCCACCCACACACGGGTGATGTGCTGTCGTCGGTGAGCCGAGATTCCATAGCTTGACAGAACTGAAATGAGGCGAATTCGAGGCTGTGACTCTGTGAGTAAGAAGATACTCCAATTTGATCTCGGTGAAAGCGTGTGGACAGTCCGTCTTGCTACAAATCTACGATGTTGCACATTTCGTTGTATTCATGGCGCCGCGCTGCATGCTCAACCGACAAAAAGGAAAACGCTGCCCTGGACTAACCTTTGTATCAGTGCACTCTTGCAAACCGATGTGCCACTCAGCGCAGTGCTCCGATCCAGCACACCACTCGTAGAGTCAATCTCATCACGGCCAAGGCATCAGACCGATATTATCCGCAAGTTGAAGACAGGTAAAGTATACCGCTCAAACTCTGTCAATACCTTATATTGCATTCCTGGTAAAACCTTTCAAGCAAGACACATTCATCAGCATAGCGATTGCTGCTGCTAACATTATGGTAAGAAAGCATATGAATTGTCATTCATAGACCAAACACTAATAAAACCATAGCAAGCAAGAACAGATGGGGACTACACAGGTACACCATATCAATACACAAGTGAGAAAGGATAGACTACATAATTGTGATACCATCATGGGAAAGGAATCTCTGTATCACAAAGTCATTACTTCCTACTTATTACATAGGTGGCACAATCTTTGATTGAACAAACTCCAGTGCCTTCAAACAGTTTTCTTGCATTGTTGCATCCTGGTCCTGCTTATACATGTTATATGCCTTCTCAAATGCAAATTGTGCATCCTGAAACTGTGCCCTCTTCAGATGTAGCTTCCCTAAAACATACAAGGTACTTCCTTGACCTAACACATACTGGATAGCCTTGAAACAGTCTAGGGCCATTTGAAGTGAAGCTTCTGCCATGGCATATTTTTCTTGTTTTGCATATAGAGCTCCAAGGCCATGATAATCTCTTCCTTGACCAAGTACACTTTTACGAATAGTATGAAATGTCAAGGCAGTTTTATAAGCCTCCTCTGCCTCTTTCTCTCTATCTTGAAGTATATATATTTCCCCAAGTTCATAATAATCATTCCCCTGACCTAAAGCATCACTGCTAGCCTGGCTGTATTTTAAAGCCATTTTCAGTGAGTCTTCTGCTTCTTCAAGCCTATTTAGTTTTAAATAAATATGTCCAAGGTCATTATAACAATTTGCTTGATACAAATTATTTTTGTTTGCCTTAAAATAATTCAAGGCCCTTTGAACTGTAGCTTCTGCCATGTCCCATTTACATTCTTGTGAGTAAATCATGCCAAGCAGATTTAAACTTGCAGCATGAGTGCAACTGCCCTTGTCTTTACCCAAGGAGCACAGCCTTTCTGCCTCAATCAACTTGGATTTAGCATCTTCAATATTACAGGCATGATAATGCAATCTTCCCCAACAGAGAAGACATTTTGGCAACCACGACACATTAGCATGTCCCTTATGTATAAATTCAATGGCTTCACAGATTAATTTATCTGAGAAGTCTCCAATTTGTTCACAAAACTGAGTAAATTCAGTAATTGCATGAAGTAGCTTATCTTCATCTTTATAGCTTGACTTTAAAAGATGAGATAGCATAGCCTTTATGTTATTCACTTCCAACACCTTCTCATCATATAACAGAACATCACATGGAGCAGAGGATGCTAGAGTTATATAAAACTTCTGTAACAAAGCTTCATAATTTGATGGAACAAAGCTCTGATTAATGCAGAAGTCACGAATAATTGGATGGGTTTGATATCTCTCCCCAATAATGCTTATCAGGCTGCATTGCTGAAGAATCAGAAGGTTTGAGAATACATCTATCTCAGTAAGCACCTCCTTAAATCTGTTTAACTGCTTAATGTGTATCCCATCTGGTAGTATGCTTAAAATACCAAGAAGGCACTTAGCAGAAGGATGATCTCTCATTCTCCTACTGTCAATTGAGAGCTGAATTGAGTGCTCTAACTTTGACAACCTATAGGTATGTCCCTTCTGAGCAAGCCCCATCTGCTCTCCAAACCACTGTTCCCAAAGAAGAGAAGGTGGTGCAGTCTGAGCAAGATGGGCCAACAATCCAACAGCAAGAGGAACATAATCCACAGCCTTGATAAGTTTCTCTGCATAATCATCAAAGTTATTAGAAATATGTATCCATATTTCTTTGGCAGAGTCGTGATTAAGGCTCTTTAGTGGGGAAAGCACTGGCTGTGTCCAATTTGTCTGTGATGGCCTCTCTGTGCCCCGCATTGTGACAAGTACAGTCACTGAATGAATTCCAGTGATCCTGGATAACAACTGCTCCACAGATTGTCTAGTGTCACTACCCTGATCCCAGGGTGTCTCAAAGTTATCAAAGCAGATGATACACTGCTTCGAATTCAAAGTGGCATGTATAGAATCCCAGGACATCTCTGAGCCGCTCCGGAAAATGCCAACTGACTTGGCAAGCTGAATGAGAAGTGACCCGGATGAAGTGATTGATTCACAGGCCACAAAATATCTGGCATCCCGGAAGTGCTTTTCAATGCGATGATCCGTGAGCACCGCATTTGCGAGAGTAGTCTTCCCATATCCACCAGATCCTAGGATCACAATCCGTGCTGGATGGGACACAACATTGGTGAGAATCATATGAATGATCTGGGCTCGCTCGGCATCACGCCCAAAGAAGTTCTGTGGTTTCAATGGTGCAGATCTGAGTGATATCAGCATGTAGTTACTTCGAAGGTACGAGTCGGAGACACCTACGTGATTGCAATTTCTTGGTTAGACTGAGTCATCTGTTCAATCACAGCGTTAGTCAGGCCCACTAAACAAGACGATTCCCGTACATTGCGCTGTTGTACGACTTGCTCCAAGAGAGCTAAAGTCACCCTAGTCTGCAGAAATGTTCAATGTTTGAACAAAAGCAGCAACAATCATAGTGTCAACGGACCTGAAACACTTGAAGCACATTTGACAATATTGCATCATATTGTTTGACTTTACGAAGCATATCCGTGCGATTAAGCACCATCTTGACTCCTTTGACTTCCGCGCAGTCTTTCATTGCCGAGTCAATCCCATTCAAGTCGCTTGGTCAAGATAAGAGCGTGAAATATTTCAGTAATGCAGAGGACATACCTCTGAAGGGATCCTAGGACAGTACGGATGTTCTGAGGCAGTTCTTCTTCTTTCAAATCATGCTTTTGACACATGTTGCCGACGTCAACAAGCACACTCCCAACATTCTCTAGCTTTAGCATCACCAGTGCCCACTCATCCTTGAATAACATCACTTCCTGGTATCCAAGTATGAGCATACAAGGTTACGACTGAAATTATATGCTCACATTTCTCATTTTGAGAGCTTGGAGTATGATGCCCGCGACGATGGAGATATATGGTACCTTTCCTGCCAAGGCACTGAATTCCTTGAGGGCACTAAGAGACGTCGCAACTGTGCTAATCGCGGAGTCAGGGACTGTTCCGATCTGGCGCGATAGGGGAGGAGGATTGAGGCTACGACTCGGAGGTGCTGGAGAGTGGGCGCTGATAAGCGTTTGATAACGAGAGATGTAAGTGATACTCACAGATTTGCTGTTCTTTAGGGGTGGAGGAACGAAGGAAGTTTCGGACCTTATTCTTGAGAGAAGTTTTTTCGGATGACATTTTTTGAAGATTGTTGATAGAGACGATGGTGCGGTGGGATGAGAAAGTAGCCAAGGCGGACTAACCCTTCAGCTGAGGCTGTTCGTGGCGTGGTAAATGTGGCGTGTGACACCACTTTTTGGGCTCGTGCTGGGCTGAGCTTCGAGCCTGACGCGCCTGACGACTCGGGGTCTAGCAGTCTAGCATGAATTCATCTTTTCTTCATAAGTCTCACAGTTTATGATGCGGTCCCCAGGCTGTTGCACAAACTGACTGTACCGACTGTCAATGGATCTAGCGGCCCAACTTCAGAACTACGTTCTTGGAAATATGTGGACTGTTGCTCACGTCAACTCATCACAAACATGGGTACCCCATATACAGCCAAGCTCCCTTTTATTGATCCTGTCGTATCTTAGAGAATATTTAACGATGGTATAAGAATTTTCAAGTCTAGCCCGCTCGCGGAATTCTATCAGGCAACGGGAATCGTCGTCCCGCGTGATAGTTTGGACTACACCCAAACAAGCCGTACCTCTCGATCTCCTGAACGCGTGGCTTAGCGGCAAGGTTTACCATGTTTTAGTGTCGTTTATAGCGCTGATTCTTATTTTTAATTTCTCATAAATGGAGCTGGATGGCGGGGTGTGTTATGCGTCACCCTATTTCGGTTCTGACCCACCTCAGGCGCAGAAGCTACCGACTCTCAAACGTGCACCGCGAGTCAGAGCGATGACCAGTTTAACTTGGGTCCAGAATGCCAGTTTGCACAACTCCCAGTGGTCCAAGACAAAAGATCCTTGCGGCCATGTTCTCCGCTCGTCAGCGGAAAGTAACGGTGAAGCATCCATCGCATCGCAACGACCTCATAGAATACGTTTACTCATTCGATATCACTACAGTCCCACCCTCGCTGTTCAAACATATCCTCGCTTCGCGCGCGAGACATAAATTGCCCCAGTGAGCCCTCTCCCGTCCCTGACTGGTGACCCGTGAATTACGGGGTACGGGTAAGACCCGAGTTACCTGTACCCATCCCTAGTGCGGGGCCCGCCTAGCCTGCTCACCGCTCACCCCTCGCCGCGTGTGACCCCCCGCTTCTCTTGCCACGCCTAGACCCTGCCGCCGCGATATGACCTGCCTCCCCCAGTCGCTCAGGTGTAGTCGACCCGGGGTCCACCTCCCTCACCACACCCTGGTTTGACGGCTTTGGCTTAGCCTGGCGTTCGAGAAAGCCAAGGCTGCGGTTTTCAAGCCAAGCCAGGGCCGGAACAGCACTAAATTACCACGTCGGGGACCATACCCCAGCCAACATCCTCAACCCGCTTATATCATGATAAGGTAGGGTCCTCATTCATATGATCGAGGAGGACAAAATTGATAATGGGAAACAACTTTTCTTGCAGTCGAGACGCACTTCAAGAACAGTGACGAGCTCAAGATTAATAATCGCTGCGAAGCTTATACCGGTCGGCATGCTTAGTTATAAAGCCCAAGGTGACTTGCCTACCCCCCTTCTAGATCTGCCTCCGCAGCTATGGTTTACATCCCCTGTACTTTCTGGAGTACAGGCCATCGAGAGTGCCCCACGCTTTTACTTGGTCTTTGTAGAGTGGGTATTTGTGGCGTTCGATTTTTGGCGATAAGGAGGCATGTCTGGGGTCCCTCTTTGTGTTTATGTTTGGTGGTGCGTCCAACGGCTGTATACTGTATGTCCAGATTAGATAAAGCACTTTGGTATTGATTGAAACTCATACTGTGGAGCGTGACATTTGCCCCAAATTGAGATATAAGGGTATCTATAGGGTTTGAGCCACATGCCTTTTGAGCACAAGGGTGTCCAACCACACTGAATCACACGAGGTCTCGCAACATAAACATGGTGAATTTGTCGCATGGTGATTTTATATTTTAAGTTACATCCGACAAATAGAATAGAGAGATAGGGCCAGGGCAGCGAGAGGACAGGGGGGGCACCATATGCGTAGGGGTAATTGGTAGCGCTCGAGGTAAAAAAAAGAAAAAAGGAAAAATAACAGCATCGTTTATGCATAGCAGTAGATAATTAAAAAAAGAAAAGAAAAGAAACGAGCGCCTATGACAGAAACGGGGGATTGGGGAGGGGGATTGGGAACCAAAAAAGGTTGGGTGAGAAAGGAGGGAGAGAATAGTGGATATAAAACGAGGGAGTATACGCTTTTGCTTTCACGACGAAACAAAGAGCAAAGTAAAAAAAAAAAGAGAAGAAAGGAGTGCGTCGTGCTTGTTACATTGTACTTTCAGGCAGAGAGGCAGGGAATGCCGGCGGGTATTGGGAGGGGTAAAAAAAAAAAAGCAGAGGTCAACGAGAGGACTTGGGAGGAGATAGGTATCGATGACCACTTATACTCTTTCGTTGTGTTGGGCGGGAGGATAGTCCAGGAGTAAATTAACAGCCATCATGACTTTCCGGATAAGGGAGAATAGCAAGCGAGCGTGGGGGGGGGGGGGGGGGGG
>QFDX01001794.1:18788-29485 GCA_003315875.1 Lactifluus piperatus
GTGGCGCACCATGCACATAACGATACGGACTCTCTCTTCCCGGCTCAAGCTCCAAAATAGGTGGCTCCAGGATTTCCTCCTCTACTACTATCTCCTCCTCTATTACCTGCGTAGGAGTGTCAGGAGGAGATAGCGATGGCTCGGGCTGCAGCATAAATCCAAGTTGTGCAGGGGGAGGAGACGGCGGGCGCGGTGGTAACGGCTCGGACTCCTTCGCAACCTGTACGGATCGTTGGTATGCCACCGTAGGAGTAGCAGTAGCAATCGAGGGCGATTTTCCTGGAGAGTTCCCGCTCGCCTGTCGTTCCTTTTCGCGATACAACTCGATCAGTGAGCTTGCCTTGGGACCTGGCTTCCCAGATAGCCTATCCCGCACTTCTTGTTGTCGTTGCAAGTCACGTGGCGAATAAACTGGCGTCTGCGGACTCGGAGTCATCTCTTCGGGCGGTCCAACCGGCGTGAGCTCGGGGAGGTGACGTTTGGGCGGAGAGGCAGGGGGTGTAGTAGCACCGACAGAGTAGACGCTCTCAGTGACGTCGCTGCGACGAGCCGGTTCGCCATCACTGTCCGCTAAAGAACGAGCGATCTGGCCGCGAGGATCTACGTCGAGGTCTATGCGCGCCTGGCGGCGTTCTGGATGGATGTCAAAGTAGCCTACTCGACGCGGCGGTCGCGGCGGTGCCTGTTGACGAACTTGCACGGGCTCCACCACCACGGACTCGGGCTCGGGCTCGGGTTCGGGTTCGGGCACTACATCAATTTCGCTCCCAGGAATCGTGCGCGCATAGTATAATTCATCAAGGGAGGCCCCGTGACTGTTGATCAACGAACGGTGAGGCACATTCATCGGCTCAATATCCGCCTCACTATCTTCGTCAAGTGGAATCGCAGGAGAAGGGCCTCGTATCCCTGCGAGCACCTGAGCTACTTCCTCACTCGCAACCTGTGGATCAGCGCGGCTGCCGTTGCGTGGTCGCGGACCACCAGGGCGGCGAACATCTACATCCAGAGTACCCGTACGCCTGGAGTGATTGGCGACCAAAATATCCACCCACGCATAGTCCTTCGAGGTCCGCCGTTCATGTTTTGTCGTCTTTCGTGAGCTTGAGTTGATACTATTCAACTCGTCATCGCTATAACTTGCCAGCCGCGTTTCAAAGTCAACATCTTCTGCTTGGGACGGGATCAGACCGGATGTACGCGAGTTCTGCGTGAGAGGCAGACCAGTTAGTAGGCGGAAACGCCGCTTCGTAACAGTTGGTGGGTTGGCTGGCGTAGATGGACGGGACGGTAGCACCCTCTCGCGGGCCTACAAACAGAGGGGAAGAGATTTCCGGGCGAGAAGGATGCCACGACGACACTGGGACTTGCGATGGTGAGGAAGCAGCCGGTCCAGTTCCGGTGTGAGTTACCTCTCGCTTCACGGGTCCATCGCGACCCAGCGAGATCATTTTGGTACTACTATTATCTCCGCGAAGTAGGCCCTCGAATTCGGCCTCGCGTGAGTTCAAGCTCTTAGGCACGTGACCCACGACGTAAGGACGCCCATTCAGCGTGGCAGCTTGCTTCCATTGCTTTGTCTTTCTAGGAGAGAAGAACGAAACTAGTGTCCTTCTGTTGTGGACACCCGCAGAGAGCTGTTGACGGTATTCGAGGGGTACAAACTCCTCGAAGAGGAAAACCGTGGTAGAAGTGCGTGGGTCTGACCCTCCCGAAACAGTAGTTTTCGATAGTGGGAGCAACTTGAACTCGATCTGCCGTTGAAAGACGTTAAAAAAAATTAGGGATCTGGGGCTTCGTACTCTACAAATCAATGCTCACCAGGGCCCAATTGCATTCTCTATTGACTTCTTCCCGTTCTGTATCCATCCATCCACCACCGTACACCAGATCATAGAACACGTCGATAAATGCTTCCTCGATAACGGCCTCAGTGCCCACAACAGGCTCCGTGTCCCATCCAAATGGAGGGAGAGATTTCTGCGTCTTCAACTCGCGTGTGATATCGGCCTGCTGTTCCGGCCATGATGAGATCGACTCTACGAGCGGCGAGCTGAATTGGAGCGTCGCGCTGAGTGGCATTTCCGTGCGCGAGAATCCACTGGCCGAGAAGTCTGTCCAGGTTAGCGTCGTTCGTTTTGCCGTTCGAGCCTGCAGCGCGGCGCGGTAAATAACGATTTGAAGACACGACATCATAGCGTGACGTACCGTTCGCGCGCTTTCAGTGAGATCAAATTGGAGCTTCTTCTCACTTGGTTCCAATCCTCCGAAGCCCATAGCTTCGAATTCGCCCCACTTGAGATCTGCCAAGCTACGAAACCTTTCCTCTCCGGCGATTGCAACTTTCCCGAGACCGAATATATCTGTCGCATCGTCTCCAAGGGTAGATATGGTGGTGGATGATGTGATTGATGAGTTGGGTGAAATAATACCAGTGTGTGGGTGGAAATTAGGCGGGAGATCCATACGCTTCTTGAAACTGTCCGCATAGCGCGGCGTCAGCTTTAGTGTCGGCGGTGCGACTCGTTCCCAATCCCGCGATTGAAGGAACGCATTTGGTGTGTGGGATGTGCCGTTTGGAGGGCGAGTAGCCCAACTCGCAGCACTCTTGATCAAATCTGGCGAATACATCCGGACGTTCCGCCTTACGCTGACAACCCGCACAGTGCGCGCCCCACGCCGGGGTTGCAGCCTATCCTCCCTCTTGAATCATGTGGCTGGTTCTGGGAGCATGGCCGAGTAGCCCCGAATCCAGTCTTTGAGGCGTATAGGTACGCCAAGAGATGCTGCACTACCAGGTCCACCATCAAAGGGACCAGATGATTCATTGCTTGGCGCATCTTGCCAGCGAACAAAGGCGAGCAATATGTGCTCCATTGCATTGGTCGCACGAAGATATTGGAGGTACGTGTGGTGGAAGGGTAGCGCAGCGGGACCTAGGCCGAAAATAAGAAGTCCAAAACGTGGGGAAAGTGTAGGAGGGGTGTGTCCTGAGGATGAGGAATGAGCCGTTAGGCGAGCAAGTAGGGAGAGAACGTTGATGATAATGGAAGGGAGAGGCTGCTGTAGGGGTGCGTTGAGAGCATCAAAATGAGTCGCGGGATATTCCAACGCTATAAAGAAAAATGAATATCGAAAGCAGTGCAAGACACGTCATAGGAAATTGCTTACCAACTTCAGCTTCGCACCATTCGACGTAGGTATCCCAAGAGATGAGACCACGGACGGCATTGCCAGCACAAACACGCAAAACACGAGCGAGACCCCAACGGAGACACATGGCAAGCTCGGGGGGAGCGGCAAAGCGGGCCTCTTCGCACCATATCTGTTCTGCGTCAGGCACAGGGATAGATACGCAAGTACGAAGAAATGTTTGGACGAGGCGACGAACGCCAGAGGAGTTGACGTCGAGGGCGAGGGACGAAAAGAGGAATGGCGTGGTGAGACCACGTGTGCCGAGCTCGTCTGTGATGGTTTGGACTAGGCGCGCAACCTCTTCGAGACCAAGGACGACGTGGCGGTGAACTGAGAGGTAACCGTAGTCTTGCTCGCGCTCGCGAGAGCCTATAATGGTCATTGTTGTCAGTAAAGATAAGATTTGGTTCAAAGAGTAAGTTTGGAAGGGTTAGGCAGCCACGAGCGACACGCGACCGAGGCGCAACATGGTGCCATCTGGCGATCTCTGTCATGCGAGATCATACTGGGCGGTAAGAAGTACCAGCCCCGGTATCACGAGGGCGCTTAAGATATATTGATATGGAGAGAGAGGACGCACCCCGTTCTGAATCGGACGTCACTGCACCGTCACGGGGAGGATCGAGGTTGAGAGGGAAAAAGGAGCCATCTGGGATGAGAGGGTCATCGTCATTGGAGACAATACCTGGTGCTCTACCCTTTGCTGCACTCAAGGTGCGAGTACGAGGTTTTTCTGCATTCTTGTCTTTCTTTGGAGGTGTGGCTGTGCTTCGTGGAGAAGTACGAGTAGCTACACGACCGAATTCATCTGAATAATCTCTCTGTGACCTCAAGGGGGATAGTAGAAGTTGTGCGCGTACGAGGGAATAAACTGGGCATAAAGAGAGAGAAAGAATGACCGACTACGAAAGGGTCAAAAGCGAAAGCGAAACTGACTGACAACCGCCGTTTGAATATCCACACAAGCATCGTCTATCGAGGTCCGCCGTTCGTTTTTCGTCGTTTTTCGTAGGCTTGAGTTGATGAAATTCGACTCGACATCACTATAATTGGCTAGCCGCGTTTCAATGTCGATATCTTCCGCTTCGGACGTGGTCAGACAGGATGTTCGCCAGTTCTGGGTGAGCGGCGGACTAGCGGGTAGCTGGAAACAACGCTTGCTAATAGTAGGTGGATTAGTTGAGGTAGCTGGACGTATGGTAGCGCTGTCTCTTGCGGGCCTTCAAAGAAAGAAGATATTTCTGGGCGAGACGAATCCCAAAACATCGGGATTTGGAGGGTGAGGAACCAACTGGTCGAGGTTCGGTGTCAGTTACCTCTTGCCTCATGGGTCCGTCGCGATACAGCAAGGTCATTTTGGTGCTACTAGTATCTCCGCGAAGGCCCTCGAATTCGGTCCCACAGAGAGTTCCAGTTCCTAAGCACGTGAACCAACGCGTAAAGGACGCCAATGGACGCCTATTCAGGCGGCTTGCAGTCATTTCCAGGAGAGAAAAATGAAACAAGGGTCCTTTGTCTGTAGACACCCACAGAGGCCTGTTTACGGTATTCAAGGGATACAAACTTCTCAAAGAGAAAAATCGTGGTAGTAGTGCGTGGGTCTGAGCCTCCCGAAACAGTCGATTTCGATCGTCAGAGCAAGTTCAACTCGATCTGCCCGTTCCAAGACGTTAAAAAAACAAGCCATCTCGTGTTCTGTACTCTGCATATAAATGCTCACCAGGGTCCAATTATACTCTCTGTTGACTTCTTCTCGTTCTGTATCGATCCACCCACCACCGTACACCCGATCGCAGCACACATCGATAAATGTTTCTTCAACTTTGCGGGTGATATCGGCCTGTTCTTCCCGCCATGATGAGACCGACTGTACGAGTGGCGAGCTCCATTGGAGTTTCGCGTTGAGTGGCATATCTGTGCGCGAGAATCTACTGGCCAAACGATCTGTCCAGGTTAGCGTTGTCCGTTTTTGCTGTTCGAGCCTGCAGCGCCGTGCGGTGAATACAATTTAAGACGCGATAATCATAGCGCGACGTACCATTCGCGCGCTTTCCGTGAGATCAAATCCCCTTCTCACTCAATTCGAATCCTCCGAAGCGCATAGCTTCGAATTAGCCCAACTTGAGATCTGTCAAGCTACGAAACCTCTCGCCGCGGTTGCAAAGTTTTCCGAGACCAGATATGTCGGTCGTACTGTCCCCAAGGGTAGATATGGGTGGTGGTGAAGGTGACTGTTGCATCGAGCGAAACAACACCCACGTGTGGGTGAAAATGAGGCGGGAGATACAAGCGCTTCTTGAAACTGTCCAAATAGCGCGGCGTCAGTTCTAGTGTCGGCGGCGCGACTCGCTCCCAATCCCGAGATTGAGAGAACGCATTAGGTTTCTGGTTTTCAGGCAAGGAGGGTAGCCTAACTTGCAGCACTCTTGATCAAATCTGGCGCAAACATCCGGACCTTCTGCCTTACTCTGACAACCCGCACAGTGCGCGCCCCACTGAGGGGTTGCAGCCTATCCTGCCTCCTGAATCGTGTGGCT
Source organism: Lactifluus piperatus (assembly GCA_003315875.1). NCBI lineage: Eukaryota > Fungi > Basidiomycota > Agaricomycetes > Russulales > Russulaceae > Lactifluus > Lactifluus piperatus. The sequence continues at coordinate 24,521 of QFDX01001794.1, forward strand.
AGTTCTGGGAGCATATCTGGGTAGCTCCGAATCCGATCTTTGAGGCGGATAAATGCCAAAAGATCCAACTCAATGAGGTCTGCCAAAGGAACCTGATGATTCATTGCCTGGCGCATCTTGACAGCAAACACAGGGGAGTACATGTTCCATTGCATGGATCCCACGGAGATATTCGAGGTATGTGTGGTGTGGAAGGGTAACACGGCGGGACATAGGGCGAAAATAAGAGGTCCAAAATGTGGGGGCAGCAAGGGTGCGTCATCGGGATGAGGAGTGGGCTGTTAGGCGAGCAAGGAGGTAGATAGAGGACGTTGATGATAATCGAAGAAGGGGTCGCTGTAGGGGTGGGATGAGTGCCTCGAAATGAGGCGCCGGATAGTCCAATGCTATGAAGGGAAATAAACATTGAGGGCAGTTCAAGACAAGTACAGAATATCACGTACATATCAACTTCAGCTTCACACCACTCAACGTTCGTGTCCAAGAGATGACGCGAGGGACGGCATTGTCAGCAGGAACACGCAAAACTCGACTGGACCCTAAACGGAGACACCCGTCAAACTTGGGAGGAGCAGCAAAGCGGGCCTCTTTGTGCAACATCCGTTCTATGTTCGGCGGAAGGAAGGATTCATAGGCACAAAAACCTGTTTACTGTAATGTGAGGAATGCCGGAAGGGTTGACATCGAGAACAAAGGTGGAAAGGAGGAACGGGATGGTGAGACCATGAGTGACGGCTCCTCTGTGGTGAGTTGGACGAGGCGGGCAACCTGGTCGAGATCGAGGACAATGTAGTGGGGAGAAGAGAGATAGTTGTGGTCTGGGTTGCGCTCGCGAGGGCCTGTGATGGTGACTGTTAGTAAAGCGCGACTAGGGGTAGTATTATAGACCATCGAGCGAACTCTGTCGGATAGAAAAGATCAAACTGGCTGATGTGAGCGCTTACGGTAAAGAAAAGATTCAATAGAATGCGACCAAAGTCCTCCAGTGAGGCCAATCCAATTTCTATTATCACGTCACGGTCACAGTCAATCAGAACTCTCGCTTTGGTGTTTGTATAGTCTGACTGGCGAACTTGCACTTAGTTCGAACTCATCCCTATTCCGTTCAACGTTCTCATCGGCGTTCCAGAAATTCTCAGCAGCGTTCAGACTCGGGTGTTTGGTTGTCATAAGGTCGCTCGCCGTACCTGCACAATTCAATTGAGGCAAATCTACAATTTATGTCGTGTCCTCGATAGTGGGGGTCATACAAGATTCCACACACTGGTGCGCGTATCATGATGAATAGAGGTCATTTCTTCATCACTTCAGTTAGCTGCCCCGCAGTGTCATGGATTTGAAGCGTATTCTAAACATTCTAAATTTTGTCAAATATCTTCTTTCCTGCCCCTTTTAGCACAGTGTGGTCTTGTCTATGCCCCCCCAGTTGCACCTCGCTCGTAGCTGACAAGCTTCCAACCAACCGCCATCTCGTGCTCGGTCTCGACGAGGTTTCCCGCCTTATCCCCACGTCACAGAGGAGTTCACCATACGCCGTCTCACCATCCCATTCTTCTTTCCAACCCTGACCCATTACTCTTCCGGCGTCCGTCTCATCGCACAGCAATTTCTTTTCCGGATTGCGTATTCTTCCTTGCACCGGACGCATAATGTGCCTGGCGCAAGCAGCCCCGCTTTGCTCCTCCCCCCGAGCTTGCCACGTGTCTCCATTGGGTCCAGCTTGTGTTCTGTGTGTTTCTGCTAGCAATGCCACTCTTGGCCCCATCTTTTGGGATACTGCGTTGATTGGTGTAAAGCTATATTTGGTAAGCAATAGACTCTGACCTGTCTTAAGCCGCTCTCGATGTTTATTTCTCTTTATAGCGTTGCACCATCCGACGACGACTCATTTTGAGGCAACCATCGTGCCCTTGCAGCAGCCTCCCCCTTAGATTATTATCAACATTCTCTCGCATATCCGCTCACTCCTCATCTTCAGTACACATCCTCTCACGCAATCCCCACTTTCTTGACCCCTTCCTCGCCTTTGCTCACTCCCATGACGTACTAGGCGGGGAGTCACGTCACCTGGACCGTCTGGTTATGCACCTGGTAACGTTGCATCTCCTGGCCTACTTACATGCCTCAAAGACCGGATCCGAAGATACCGTGTCATGCTCCAGAACCAGCCACACGATTCAGGAGACGGAACAAGCTCTATTCTCGTGTGGCGTAGGTTGTCAGTGGAACGATGTCCGAGTGTATTCGACGCCAAGTTGAGAGGCTTGCCCTTGGAGTGGGACACCACTCACTCCACTGTGTTCTTTCACTTTCGGGAACATGTCGTCCCACTCACTAACAGTCAAACTGGTGCGGTGCTGCACGGACATTTTCGAGAACCGCATGGATCTCCCGCCTAATTTCCACCCACATACGGGCGATGTGCTGTCGTCGGTGAGCCGAGGTTCTATAGCTTGACGGAACTGAAATGAGGCGAATTCGAGGCTATAAGTAAGAAGTTCCAATTTGATCTCACTGAAATTGTGCGCACAGTCCGTCTCGCTACGAATCTACGATGTTGCGCAGTTTGTTGTATTCATGGCGCCGCGCTGCAGGCTCAACCTACAAAAAGGAAAACGCTGGCCTGGACGAACCTTTGCGTCAGTGGACTCTTGTAAACGGATGTGCCACTCAGCGCAGCGCTCCGATCCAGCACTCCGCTCGTACAGTCAACCTCATCACGACCAAGGCATCAGACCGATATTATCTGGAAGTTGAAGACAGGTAAAGTATACCGCTCAAACTCTGTCAATACCTTATACTGTATTCCTGGTGAAACTTTTCAAGCAAGACTCATTCATCAATATGGCAATTGCTGCTGCTAACATTATGGTAAGAAAGCATATGAATTGTCATGCATAGACCAAACACTGATAAAACCATAGCAAACAAGAACAGATGGAGACTACATAGGTACACCATATGAATACTCAAGCAAGAAAGGATAGACTACATAATTGTGATACCATCATAGGAAAGGAATCTCTGTCGAGATACGAGATTTACTGGCACGCGTGCGATGGTCGTGCGTGCATGTATTGTGCAAACCCACACGCAAGTCGCGTGGGTGTTTCTTATATGAACAGTTTCCTTATTCGTCCTTACCGTTATCTAACCGACATCGCGCGGATATGGACCCTAAGTTCCATGTCCTCGATCGCATTTCTGGTCCTCCTCGAGGCCAGAAATTTTACTACCACTTTATGTATTTAAGGACAGTTTCTTAGCACGTATGTCCCCTCAGTTCTGTGTCTACTATCGCACGCAGAGACTGAGGTAAGACTCTTAGTTACTTTGTTGATCTACCTGTACTTACTCGCTCTACAGAGCGATCGTGCCTTTGCAGGTGAATATTATATCAGTTCTGTGTCTACTATCGCACGCAGAGACTGAGAGCGATCGTGCCTTTGCAGATTGCCCCGCGTGCTTGATTATTGTCACTAATATAATACACACTACTCATAACACTATCAACTCGTACCGGACTGTCCATAATCTTATAATCTCTGTATCACAAAGTTGCTACTTCCTACTTATTATATAGGTGGCACAATCTTTGATTGAACAAACTCCAGTGCTTTCAAGCACTCTTCTTGCATTGTTGCATGCTGACCCTGCTTATACATCTTATATGCCTTCTCTAATGCAAATTGTGCATCCTGAAACTGTGCCCTCTTCTGATGTAGCCTCCCTAAATCATAGAAGGCACATCCTTGACCTAACACATTATGGATAGCCTTGAAACAGTCTAGGGCCATTTGAAGTGAAGCTTCTGCCATGTCATATTTTTCTTGTTTTACATATACAGCTCCAAGCCTCAGATGATCACTTCCCTGACCAGTAATGCTATTAACATTGGTATGAAGCTGAAGGGCAGTTTTATATGAAGCTTCTGCCTCACTCAGCCTAGAGCATTGTTCATATAATTTTCCAAGGCCATTATAATCATTTCCTTGACTAGGTACACTTTTAACAATAGTATGAAGTGTTAAGGCAGTTTTAAAAGCCTCCTCTGCCTCTTTATCTCTATTTTGAAGCATATATACATGCCCAAGTTCATGATAATCATGCCCTTGACCTAAAGCATCACTGCTAGCCTGGTGGTATTTTAAAGCCATTTTAAGTGAGTCTTCTGCTTTTTCAAGCCTATTTATTGCTAAACAAATACATCCAAGGTCTTTATAACAATATGCTTGACCCATATTATTTTGGTCAGCTTTAAAATAATTCAAGGCCCTTTGAACTGTAGCTTCTGCCATGTCCCATTTATACTCTTGTGAGTAAATCATGCTAAGCTGATTTAAAATATTAGCATGAGTGGACTTGCCCTTGTCTTTACCCAAGGAGCATAGCCTTTCTGCCTCACTCAACTTGGATGTAGCAGCTTCAAAATTAGAGGCATGATAGTGCATTCTTCCCCAACTGAAAAGACATTTTGGCAACCATGACATATCAGCATGTCCCTTATGTATAAATTCAATGGTTTCACAGATTAATTTATCTGAGAAGTCTCCAATGTCTCCATGAAACATAGTAAATCTAAAAATTGCATTTAGGAGCTTATCTTCATCTTTATAGCTTGACTTTAAAAGTTGAGATAGCATAGCCTTTATATTGTTGACTTCCAACACCTTCTCATCATACAATAGAACATCATGTTGATCAGAGGATGCTAGAGTGATATAAAACTCCTGCAACAAAGCTTCATAATTTGGTGGAACAAAGCTCTGATTAATGCAGAAGTCACGAATAACTGGGTGGGTTTGATATCTCTCCCCAATAATGCTTATCAGGCTGCATTGCTGAAGAATAAGAAGGTTTGAGAATACATCTATCTCAATAAGCACCTCCTTAAATCTCTTTAACTGCTTAATGTGTATCCCATCTGGTAGTATGCTTAAAATACCAAGAAGGCACTTAGCAGAA
>QFDX01001797.1:0-13589 GCA_003315875.1 Lactifluus piperatus
TCGCTCCCTTAAAGTTATCCTGGCCCGGGTTTAATCGTCCCAAAACTGACCGCTGGAACCTGGACGAAGTAGTCAATGATATACCCTGGGACCTAGTCAAACTCGCCGCGGACAACTGGGTCACCGAGTTGCAGATAGAAAACCTTGAAGATTCACTCGAGGATGCAATTATTCAAGATAGATGGATAGAATATACTCGGCGATACTACGCCCTGAGAGTGCGACGAGACTTGTCACCATTAAGCAAGCCAATAGATAGCCCGGTAGGTTTAAAATTGTTATTACTGGAGCGTTTTAACCCATGATACGTAGCGGGAAGCCAAGTATGGGAGTTTCCTAGAGTATTGCAAGGACCGTCGGAAAGGTTTTGAAGACCTTCGCGACTGCAATCAGCCATTGATCGAGGTCGACCGTGTCCTTCCAGTCGTGAACAGGCTTAATCCTACATCAAAAAATCCCCCAAATCCAACAAAACATCCGGCTAAATGTATGTTAAAGTAAAATTTTGACACTTCTTGAACTTACATTCGTAGATCTCATCCCCGAGTTATGCGCTCGGTTTACCATTCCAGCTAGGTAAATACAAGAGCCCCACTTTCTATAGCACTAAATCACGAGCATTCATTTCAGCACGTTCCGAACTGCCTTGCTCCTGCCATCCATTATGCGCCGAATAGACGACATGCTCCTCGTCACAGAACTCAACGCTGCGCTCTTTGACAATAGCATTCAAGAACATCAACTACATGCTGCCATCTCCACACCTTCCGCTTGCGCAGAGTTTGATTATGAACGTCTCGAACTACTTGGTGATGCTTATCTCAAATACCTCTCTTCTATCTATCTATTCGTGACGAACCCCTCCCAGCACGAAGGCGCATTACATTCTGCGCGGCTGCGAATAATCAGCAATAGAGCGTTATTCCATAATGCTGAAAGTATAGGCTTGGCGCCATATATCCAGGCAAAGCCACTCGTGGCAAAGCAATGGAGCCCACCAAATTTTACCGTGATCCCGCCTCCGCCTCCTAAAGTCCGTGAAAGCGAGATCACCGCGAGTGCAGAAGATGACCTGGGAAGAGATGAGGGTCACGACACAGACACACTGGAAGTCCAAAGTACCAAACAAGAGGAGAAAGGGAATGGTCGTGTCTCACTAGACCCGTGCCTTGGCGGTGGCGCAGGACTCTTGGACCTTGATACTGGTTCGATGGCTGTTGACGTTGTCAAAGCGAAGGATTCTGTCACCCTTGAGGGCCCTATTATCAAGGAAGATTCCCGTGAATGGGACATTGATGAAGGGGCGTCTCGAAATGAGGCTGCGAAGCCTGCCACAGAAAAGCTATCCCCCAAGAGATCCAAGAAGGACGATCAAAATTTGCAATGGTTGGGCGACAAGGTAATTTTCTCCACGATGTCGGCGACGATGCTGTGTTCACGATCTACAGGCCATAGCTGATGTTGTAGAAGCGATCATCGGTGCTGCATACGTTACAGGGGGAAGCGAAGCCGCTCTCAAAACTTCGAAGGCCTTGGGCATTGCCGTACCAAGCATCGATCAATGGTCCGATTTTGCACGAAAAGCTCTGGCTCCGCCCCCGGACGTTACTACCCGACTGCGACACGGGACTGTGGAGGGCATTGAGAAGATCGTGGGGCACAAGTTCAAGAGGCCACACATACTGGCGCAAGCTTTGGTGAGAGGAATGACACCTTGCTTCCAAAACAAAGGCAAGCTAAATGCACATGGGTAGACACATGCATCAATACAGGGCTATGAGATAACCTGTTATCAACGTCTGGAGTTTCTAGGCGACGCTATTCTGGACTTTTGTGAGCCCATTCTTTTCAAAAGAAAATTCTCAACCCTGATGAGATCAGTGGTCATCCATCACATCTACTATCGAGATACAACCTTGTCTCCTGGTGCCCTAACATTACTAAAGGTATAGAAGCCCCGCTTTTGATGTTGTGGTTATTTGACAGTTGCACCAGAGCGCAATGGTATCAAACCAGGCACTCGGGGCGATCTGTGTTGAAGCTGGCCTGGACGAGTACCTCATGTTCGAGTCGTACGAACTCGCAAATAAGATACGCGCATACGCCGAGAACCTGAAACGGAAACAAGAGGCCGAGTATGAATTGGCCAAAGTAGAAGATCGTGCACCAGGTCAGTATTGGATTGATACTGTTCCTCCCAAGGCACGTTTGCATATGTTGGTCAGCCAGCCAACATGAGAAGCTGACCTTCGTCTCAGGCCCTCTCTGATATCGTGGAATCTGTGATTGGCGCAATCTTCATTTCGGACAACTTCTCACTAGAGGGCGCACGGCGCTTCTTCGACAAGATCCTCAAGCCGTTCTATGACAAGCACATCACTTTGCGCACGCTGTTTCATCATCCAACGAAGACATTGTTCGAAGTATTGCAGGCCCATGGCTGCCAGCAATTTGAAGTTACGCGTGAGTCTGAGCCCAGGGAAGAATATTTACCTAGAGTACTTTGTAATGGTAAGTTTCGTCTCACTTGGTCTAAACATAAGTGACGTCCCCATTCAGTGCTCGTTCACGACGTAATCCTGGCAGGCGCAGTCGGCACTACAGCTGCCTATGCGTCTAAACAGGCAGCTGTTTACGCCTTGGACGCCATTGAAGGTGACCCAGACTTCATGGCACGGACATGCGACTGCCGAGTGAAGACGCAAGCAAAGAAAGCCCACAAGAAGGCACTCAAACACATGCTTGCGAGTCTGCAGGAGCAAAGCAAGGATCAGCAGGCAGTGGAGCAGGCGCTTTTAGCGGATTGTGATGACGACGGTATGATAACGGAAGCGGGAGACAATGCTCAAGATTGATAATGTAGCCCATGTATTATTCACGCATATACACGCCACTTTCGAATAATTTCTAAAGTTGTAGTTGACAATTGCATCAGGATAAATACTCGTTCGTTTTAGGAGGAGGCCTCCGTAAGCCTATGCGCCGCCGCGAGCCTTCCTACTATGAGGATCTGTGAGTCAAGTGTGACGAAAGGCGCCAGGTCCTTGAACATACATTTGATAGTAAGCGGCGAATCCTGGGATAGAGAACCCAGTGAGAAGGAAGATTGTAACTTTGGCGCCCCACACAGCTTTTGAGCCCTCATATTTGAATGGTATGTGCTAGAGGATACTGAGGGGTGAGCGCTGGTGACGACTTTTTAACAAAAAGCATACTCTGTAGCCGTGCACGCCACGAGATGGCACGATGGCACGAGACTGAAGAATTTGCGAGCGGATAGGAGCCAAGAGAGACATGAGACAGGTGCGGTAAGTAAGTGTGAGAAAAAGACGGCACCCACCACCGTACCGACACCGCACATTCATCCGCAAGTCCCGGCGGACGAGCCAAAAGCCCATATGGCATCACAACTCTTAAGAAACTTGGCTCAAGTTATCACACCCGCTCCACCGCCACCTCTCGACGACGAGTACGATGGTCTGGAGTACAATTGGAAATTCTTTGTCTTTCGCCCCGCCCGTCAGTCTGTCCAATCCTTTCAAGCAGTACCGTACAACTAAATACGCAGCCCCGATGAAATCGTCCTTTTTCTTTTTATCAAACAAGTCTTCAAAACTGAGGCATTCTTTCTCGCGGCCATCATCGTTTATGGCGTGTGGTTCTGGTTTGGAAGTATGATAAATCGGGCCAAGGCCAAGAACTGGTTCGTCCCTTTCACATTTTGTGTCCCAGGCCAGGAAGGAAGGGGGGGGGGGGGAGGAGTCCGTTTATTCGATTGACACGTCTTGATACTAACGCATTGCCACAAAACCTTGACCACAGGCTGAAAGCGCACATGACTATTTTCGAGAAGCAGTTCTCGAGCCCCACCAGAGGCTACGACTTGACCGCCGACGGATACTCCGATTTCTTCAACTTCTCGACGGGCAGACGCAATATCGCGTCACTGCACACCGTCTTCAGGCTCCGACCCCGTCACGATCTCTTGCAGCTCGCTTACCAGTTTGCCAGAGGACTCTTGGACCTACTCTACGCTCCCAAAGACGAAATCACGCTAGACTTCAAGCTGCACCCGAATGTGGCCGTCCCAGATTTTGTGTGGGCCCTCGTCGCGAAGGGCGAGTCGAGTTCTATTAGGAACGAGCGATGGGACCTTGTGAGCACGCCACTCCGCGTTTCTCTGTCTCGCTCTCTCTCTCTCTTCTACCGTCAAATGGGCCCGTTCTAAATGCCACAAATAGACATTCACCAAGACTTCAGAGAACCCGCAGATTCCCCCCAACATAGTTATCATGAGCGGTAAGTCGATCGATCCCCCGCGGTTATCGTCTCCCCCTTGTCTCTCCAAAAGCAAAAAAAAAGTGTTGAATGAACCCGATGGCGGCGCCACCCACAGAAAACGCCGGTGTCACAGAGAACATGCTCAAAATCGCAGGGCCACTGCTAGAAGTGCTCAAAAGCACCAAGATCCGGCCCTATTTCCGCTCGCTTTCGGTTCGTCCCGTCACTCACGAACTCATCCCCCTCCAACCCTCACCATTTTCTGTTTACCGGAACCCCCCCCATTATTCTGAAATGGTGTATATACATACATACATATTATTTACATTTACGTGCCAACTCGCAGATCACCGACCAACCTCGTGTCCGCCCTAGCGTCATGCCTACAAACAAAGAAAAGCGTGTCATTCTTTCTCTGGTTATCCCTTCGTCGTCACACGCCGCCGACTCTGCGCCACTTGTCTCCGCCGTGTTCGGTCTTATCGATGCCCTCGAGAAGATCAACCTTCGTCCGGAGACGAAAAGCAAGCTAAAGAAGACGCGTGAAGACTTTGCTAGGACGCTCAAGGATGAGGCCGAGCGGGAAGCCCGTGAAGAGGCCGCAGACGCCAAACTCGCCGCCAAGCGCCGAGCTGAGGAGGAACGCATCGCCAATTTGAGTGCTGCGGAACAGCAGAAGGTACACTCTCTGCTACTCTTGGCCCTTCTGTCTTTTATGCTCACACGCTATTCAACCGTCAACCAGCTCTTGGAGCGCGATCGCAAGCGCAGTCTGCGTAAGACACAGGGAAAGATGGTCAAAAAATGAGCTCATTTGAGTCCGCCCCAACAGTTGCATGTGTTTAATACAGTACTACCTATCTAAGATGATCTACTTCCTTTCCGTCGACAGCGAGAGGGCGAGAGGGTAAAGACAAAAGGGACCAACCATTATGGGTCGTGTGTGAGCCTATTTGACCCATTAGGGTCCGGGGTAGGGGACGCGGGCACGGGCACGGGCGATGTCGCGCGGCCCTCCGATGAAGTAGAGAATGTGATCTTGTCTCCGTCCACGATTGGAGGCGGCTTTGCTCCTGTATCTTCCGCCTTCTTCCATCCGGCGCCCCAGCGGTTGCCCCAGCTAGCAAACATTTTGAGCAGCCACGACGGCGGATGTTTAGGTGCCATCTCGCGTTCGCGCTCTTCGCGCTCCTCCTCTTCTTCCTCCAATAGATGGATGTCGTACAACCCGCGCTCCTCGGCTACTTCCTCATCTGTGCGTCCGGCCCAGTCCACAAACGTTTCCTGTCCATCGAGTGTCCAAAGTACCCTATCAAACCTCCCGGCGCCAGGCGCGCGTCGCCCAGTGTCAAAGACACGTGAGCGCATCTCAAATACCTTTTGTCGTTGGGGGGAGACCGCATGCCAGAGGTCCTGCACCTTGAACTGCTCCGCCTCGTAGGAGAGGGCCTGTGTTTCTTGAGCTATCGCGTACGCCTTATCACGTGCACCCTCGATTTCTGCAATGATCTTGGTGCGCGCCTCTGCATGGGCGAGCTCCGGCTGATACGCCTCGTAGTCTTCACGAAGGAATGCGTTCATTTGGGAAAGCCGAGAGGTGAGAATGCCCAAACACGCGACAACGCCTTCCAGATGTTGTTCTCGACGTCGCATAACCAACAGCTGTCCGCAGAGCTCGACGTCTATCCTCATGCGCTCAGCAGAAAGTACTCGCGACCTTGTCAGTCTATAGGCATCGTCAAAACTTCTTCGCCTAGCGAGAAAGTTCTACTTAAGACAATGGTTCTTCCGAGGACCCGAGATCTCAAGCGCTCACCTTGAGATAGTCGCGTTCGTGTATGCCCCTTTCCTTCCTGTAGTTCCTTCCTCGGTACACCGACGTGACGAGTCTCTGATTGTCCCGTCACGTTTGTGGTGAATGCTTCCCCCACTATGCTCATCTCCTACTTCGAGACATGCAACGCCCTTTGCACTTCTAGGATCAGACCAACTAGTAACCCGGAAAGCGGCAGACGGCATCCCAGGCGGAATTTTGTTGAACTCTGACAAGCGCCGTTCGTAATCAGAAAAATTTGAAGTGGATATATCTCCAGCGGACGGGGCAAAGCCGAGGTAGCTGCGCTGAGATTGCACTACAGATCGTCATGAACAAGTATTTGGAGAGGGAGGAAGTAGGCTTACGAGTAGGTGACACCTGGCCGGAACTGGGAATCTCCTCATCTTCGCCATCTCTATAGAAAAGTTCAAACATACACGACACAACTAGACGAAATGGACTGTACCTGGACACAATAACATGTGGTACCAAAGGACCGTCCTGTCTCTCGGACAGCGAGTCACTGACGAGGCCTGAACGGTGGCTTCTCAGGCCAGTATCTATGCTCCGCCTCGTTTGTCGATTCAGCCTGGCGTACCTTATTATACATGCACTACTTGATGCAAAAATAGAGGAGCACGCACCCTGCCCAGGACTCAATCTTCCGCTGCACCCGCTTGCCAGACCATGCCTTGACCGAATCGTTTTCATCGCCGGCCGACAGCTCGTCCGTCTTGTCTGACTTTTCTCTGCCTTCCCGGTCACGTGTATTATCTTCTTCTTCATCGCTCCATAGCAAGTCCTTCCTCTTCATTGCAATGACCTCGGCTCGTCCGCTCCACAAGTACTTCAAACAGGGCACACCATCTTTTACGGCCTTGTTCTCCGCAAAGTGGATGAATTGGTCTATATCCGTGGGATTGATGTTTATCGGCCCCGAAGAGGTGCGAAGGTCAGTGGTCAAATCATCCAACTTGTTTAGCAGTACACGGTGAACTTTGTATGGTTCAGTGGTACGAGACTTGGAATAAGCCGTTTTAATTGCCTTGAGGACATCATCGGTGAGAAAGGACGGAGTTATGGAGGATGGAGAACCAGAACTAGAGACGCGAGGGCCCTGGAAGGCGGAAACAGCCATGAGGAAGTGTTGGGGATCCAGGAAAGGGTCTCCCGGAATAAGCTGTGCTATGAATAAGACGCTGAAACGAAACGAGAGGAAGGAGCGTACATGGCCAAATCCGAGAGCGTGCAACTTGATACGGACGTTGGAGACTTGACTAAGAAGGGCACATACTATCACGGGATCTGCTACTCGCTCCGTCGGCTACATGAGTGGGAAGAAAAGTAGGTTATAAATGTTGTAGAGAGGCGACAAATACCTCGACGCCCATGTGTGATTCTCCAAACTCAGTTACCCACCGCTGGATACCGTCAACGGTAAGATCACATAAAAGGCCATTCCAATCGTCCTGGCATAGACTGAACAAGCCAAAGAGGGAAAGAGCGGCTTGAATGAGCTTGACGAGCTCGAGTATGGTTGTTTTAAAGAGGTCGGAGGCTCTGATCTTATCCTTCATGCGGTACATGGCGATGAAGCGGTCTTTAGTGATATCCCTGTGTGAAAGATGTTACTGCGTCTGCAAGATATTTGACTTGCAATCGTGTCCACCTAGGTGACTGCAGCGTCAGGGCCATTCTGCCACTGCAACCCATGCGGAGTAGGTTTATATTGGTGTATAGAAGATCGCGAGCTTCGAGGAAGTAACCAGAGGGGATGGGAACAATAGTATAATCGGACCGAAAGTTGGCGAGGGAAGTGACCATGAGGGTGCCATATCTTGTCTTTGACAAGTATGAATGCGAGTATGTGTGAAGAGGGCAGACAGGGTCAACTCACGTCTCGGGGACGAGCACCACCTTGCCGTAAATCACGGATAACCCTGTCCCACTCAGTTTGGGCTTCGAATGGCTTGAGGGTACGTGAAGGAGTCAAAGCAGTCACAGTTATCTGCAACGGAAAGGGTTAGATCATGCCCATAGGGGTTTGAAAGGAGTGAAGTGACCTTGTGAAGAGGATCACCGGTATAAACAGCCAAAGTAATGATGGATCTTGTCCTCTCTGTTACCCTAGCTCATATTGGGCGGTGAAATGGGTGAAGGGTGGAACGGGAAACGGGAACGTACCACTTTTCAACAGCAAATAGTTGAAAGCCATCGAGTTGTAGGTGTTCCTGGACGATTTCAAAGTTTGCGTCCTTACCGAGCCATATTTGACCAACTGACAAAGATGATGGTGGTGATGAATGAAGGTCTGGTGGAGAGGCGATGCGAGTGCGACTTGATCTTGAAGAAGAAGACTTTATCTTTGGAGATTTGAAGGTATGGGGACGAGGATTACGGACAGTTGGGAGAATGAGAGTATATGGTTGGGGTAAAAACATTATTGGTTGGGGATTGGGGGAAAGAAAGAGGGCGATCTCTTGCATACAGAAACTTCCAGATCGAGTTACCGAGTCGATCCTGATGCCAGCGATCTTAGACTATTGAGTATGACACCCCCGACAACTGACTACCGAACCAGGGTTGCTTTAACAGTAATGTCCCCATCCCATTCAACACACCACCACTTCAAATGCCCTCTCGTCTCATCCCTCTCCTTGCCTGTCCCCTTTGTCCCCCATCATCTCCACTAATCGCTCCCGTCACTCTATTCTGTGGCCATTCTATTTGTGCAAAACATGTTTCAATAACCCATCCCGAAGATCAATCCTCCCGTCCCCGTCTTCGACTAACTCCATGCCCTCTTCAAGGTTGCGATGCATCTCCCTCTAATCCTCTCCCTCCCCCCAATATCCCCTCCTCTTCACGTGTCATATACTACCCCGCTGTCGGTCCTCACATAGACCGTGACTCCGCTGCCTTTGAGACCATCCCGGACTCTTGCGCTGATGTTACCATAAACAAACTCGCCTCTATTATTGATCGATACCAACAATACCACCAAGCCCAGCGCGCGGAACGTCTCTCAACTCTCGACTCAGGTTCTGGTAGTGATTCGCAGTCGGACGAGGAGATCCTAGACACCCGCGTGTCTCCCACCGGTCCTAGCACAAGCACCTCAAGTGAACCCTCCGATTTCTCGATCCCCCGCCAAGTTAGCTCCGATGGATCTCAGCAAGGTTCGGTCCGAATTGGCGGTAGAAAGAGACGGCGGAAACGATCACCACCACCGAGACGCTTAGACGCTCCTGCCCATTCCGCCGATCATTTCGAAAAGGAGTTGCTCAATGAGCTGACTTGTGAAATCTGCTTTATGCTTCTTTACCAGCCAATTACCTCTCCTTGCCAGCATGTGAGACTTCTTTTTATTCCTTTCGCTACTCATTTCATTATCCTCTTCTCCATTCATGCTTGTCAGACCTTCTGTTCAAGGTGCCTTTACCGTTCCTTAGACCATGGCAACCAATGCCCGCTTTGTCGACAGGACTTGCCTGGATTCCCCTACTTCCAGGATCATCCGTTCAACAAAACGATCGTCTCCATTAGTGCGTCACTTCTCTCTCTCTCTTCTTTTTACTCCACTCAACAGCTCGTCGAATGCCTGCTCGCAGTTCTTAAAGCCTTTCCGGAAGCATACGCAGAGCGCGGACGCACGATTGAGCAAGAGGAGCGTGACGCACGTTTGGACACGCCAATCGTTGTCTGTCAACTGTCATTTCCAGGCCTGCCAACCATCCTGCATTTCTTCGAGCCTAGGCATATATTTCCCAACCTTAATTTCTTACATAAATCCGACTAACCCCTCATAGATACCGCCTTATGCTCCGACGCTGTCTTGAGAAGAAGTCCAACCCGTGTTTGGGGATGATCATGCCCCCGTCTGGAGGCGGCGGTCGATCTACCGGTAACGACTTTGGTACCATGCTGGAGATCAAGAGTGTCACGATGCTGCCGGACGGCCGCAGCATGATTGAGACCTGGGGTTCCTATCGCTTCCGAATTATGGAACGCGGAACAATAGATGGCTATATGGTCGCGAGAATAGAACGGTGCGATCTGTACCCTTTACGTCGGTGACACTTCCGTCTAATTTCCTCCTTTTTTGAAAAAATTTTCTTGTTTTGCATAGCATCGTTGACTATCCCTCACTGTATCCTGATATCCCTGGAGACCCGTCCTCGATTCCTCCCCCCCGAATAACGAACGCCGAGGCTGACCCTCAAATATCGATTAACCCCGCATCGGTCGGCACGGCACCATCGACATCAAGCGATGCAGGGCGACCTAGATCGTATGCACAGGAAGTGCAAGACCTTGTGGACCTGTGCCATGCTTTTTTGAACCAGATTCAACGCGGAGCGGCGCCGTGGGTTGTACATAGGTTGAACAGGCTAAGTCACATATATGGCCCTATGCCCAGTGACCCTGCCAACTTCAGTTACTGGATGGCCATGGTCAGCATTTCCTCGTGTCGATGTTCATTGCTTGTCTATGCACGATCGCTGATCGAGACCTTTTGCAGGCGCTGCCGATCGAAGACACGGAAAAGGCCAAACTGTTTCCGGTCAAATCGCCGCTCCTCCGCCTGCGTCTGGTGGTTCATTGGATTGAGCAGTTGAACAGCAACTGGTTCGTGGGGGCAATGTTCCCAATGGGGTGTGCTGTGCGAGGTTTGATCCTGACCTGCTTGATTCCTTAGGTGGTTCACGAACGGTTGTATTGTCGCATGACATTACGACGGTCCCGTGGGCCATTATCTTTGCAGCTCATGCATGTACACATGCATTGCTTGCCTCCGTGCGGGTGGCCAACGACTTGTTCCCTTTTTACGGACTCCTTTCGCTCTTTGCACACGGCTGTCGTGCATCAATCATTCTCTTGCACCCTATTCGCTGGTGCCCCTTCGAGATTGACGCATGACTACCTCATTACCCTCACGCACGTACGACTGTTTTTTTTCACCCGCCACTGTCGTGCCCTTTAACAAATTTACCCTGTTTTACCACCAGGATACTTTAGTAAAATGAAAATTATACCACATATAGTTCATCACAAGGCGTCCTCTGTGGGTTGCAGAGGATGTTCCTTTATCGGAGTTTTTTTTTTTAAAAAGGCGGGGGAGAAATATGCTTCACACGTTACAATGCAATGCAGCAGT
Organism: Lactifluus piperatus; assembly: GCA_003315875.1. Classification (NCBI taxonomy): domain Eukaryota; kingdom Fungi; phylum Basidiomycota; class Agaricomycetes; order Russulales; family Russulaceae; genus Lactifluus; species Lactifluus piperatus. The sequence continues at coordinate 11,256 of QFDX01001797.1, forward strand.
AGTACTAGTACATCATAAGCACAAAAAATTTGCTTGCAAAATCTAAAAAATACCATTTTTTTTTCTTTCCTCTCTCAAGTCCGCTCAGATACACGTACACGCGACATGACCTCGAACTCCTTCCTAAACGGAACCATAACTGATCCCTCAAACCTTTCTCAATAACCTTGACCTCCATAACCTCACAGGTTTGTAACAGGCCACGAGCTGCACCCAAACCCATGTCATGTCAACGAACCGTAGAACCCAAAAGAGAGTAACAAGAAAATTGTGGTGTGTGGGGGGGAGGGGGAGAAGAAACGCACTATCCCTCAGTTGATCGCACATAATGGTACTTTTTAATGAACGCGTCGATCTCCTTGGGTCCCCGTGAACCATATGGGTACGGTAAGGGTCTAGGACGCGGACCGTTCCTGCCGTCTATCCAGTGCAAGATGGGCGTGAAAATCTATATAACACGAGGGGAGCACGAAACCCGCGTGAGTATCTTTGTGGAAAGGGGGGGAAGGGGGGGAGTGAATGTTCACCTTCCAAGCTACGTCGAGCTCGTCGTGACGGACAAAGTTGGAGTGGTCACCCTTGAGCGCGTCGAGGATGAGCGCCTCGTACGCTTCGGGGATTTTCTCATCCGCGAACCGACGCTTGTATGTCAGGTCCATCTCTGTCGGCACAGTGCGCATGTATAGACCAGGCGCTTTGGTGTTCAGCTTGAGGTACACGGCCTCAGAGGGTTGGATGCGCAGCACGAGCTCATTTCGCGATATATTTTGGAAGATGCCCTGTGTGACGTCCCTGAACTGGATCCGAACTTCCACCTTGGCCTCGTTTAAGGCTGTGGTAAGGCCACGTCTGTTAGATCAAGCATGGTCAATTGGTTATACAATGTATTCACCTTTTCCGGCTTTGAGGATAAAAGGTACGCCTTCCCAACGCGGGTTATGGATAAACAACGTCGTTGCGGCAAATGTAGGACACGTAGAGTTGGGTGGGACAGTATCATCATCAAGATAGCCTGGCTTCCCGTTGGCACCCACGTATTGGCCAAGGAGAACATCTTCTTGTGCAATCGGTTGTATTGCGCGAAGAACTTTGACCTAACGTGGACGTAGGGGGTTGAATGCTGCCCCACACGATGACGACATTCTATACGTACCTTTTCGTCACGGACATCCTCAGCTGCAAAGGACACGGGCCGCTCCATGGTCAAGACGCTGAGCACCTGAAGGAGATCTCCAGGAATAGGTCAGTGTTGTTGCAAGAGAGAAGAGGATAATGCCCCACGCACGGTTCTGTAAGATATCCCGAATAATGCCAAATTCGTCAAAATAGCCACCGCGCCCCTCAGTTCCGAATGGTTCCTTAAACGTGATCTGGACATTGGAGATGGAATTCTTGTCCCAGGCTGCACTCAATGCCACGTTGGCGAAACGTAGGACAAGGATGTTCTTGACCATCTCCTTGCCAAGGTAGTGATCGATACGGAAGGTTTCGTCCTCGGTCCAGTATTGCTTGAGCGAGCCGAGAAGCTCGCGAGATGAGTCAAGGTCCTTTCCGAAGGGCTTCTCAACGATGATACGATTGACACCGTTAGTTGAATAATTGCGTGTTTTGACGCGCTCTGCAACAGGGATGAAAACTGAGGGCGGCAATGCAAGGTAGAAGACGCGATGGCGTTCTCCTGACTGGTATGCAGCCTCAATACCCTTGAGGTGATCCTCCAGGTTGTTAAAAGAGGCATCATCCTCATAACCGCCGGAAACGTAAGTGCTAAGCTTCTTGAACTCTTCGATCTTCGCAGAGATTTCTTGGCTATTACCAGGATTTTTTATGTATGAAGTTATGCGCTTGTAGAATTCTGCTTCATCCATCTTTGTCCGTGCATAGCCGACTATCTTGACGCCTTCGGGAAGGAAACCATCACGATATAACCCGAACAGAGCCGGGAAAGTCTACAGAGGAGAGAAGAAGGACGATATTGGGACGAGGATAGATGCACACCGACCTTCTTCTTTGCAAGATCACCCGAGGCACCGAAAACTGGGGAAATATAGATTAAGGAGGGAGATAGTGAGGGAGAGGAAGTTAAGCGAGTTACCAATGATGATTGTGTTGTCCCGAAGCTCGTGCTGCTCAGTAGCCATTGAGGGGATCACGATTACGCCAGAGTCGGAATGGCGGTGTAGAGACATTGAGAGAGAGAGATGAAAGGGTGAATAAGATGAGATGGGAACACAGGTACAGTTACAGTTAGAGTATATGTAATAATCTGACGAGTCGTCTCTCTAAATGATGCAATCACCCGACCCCGTCGTCGATGCGCTTCGTCAGCTCGCA
>QFDX01001798.1:440-13338 GCA_003315875.1 Lactifluus piperatus
AAAAACAAACATAAAATAAAAACATTAAAAAAAACATACAAAAGCATAAAAAAACATAACAAAATATAAAAAAACATACGGTTTTTTATGTTTTTTTATGTTTTTTATTTTATTTGATCTATCTTATTCTATCTAATCTATCTAATCTATCTAATCTATTTTAAAATCTGATTGATTACTGTGTTTTTTGTCCAGCTCATATATTGGCTTAGTAATGCTGACTCAGAATCCCCTTTTTAGGAAATCTTAGTCAGAATCAAGCCAAATACAGGATTAGTCAAATGTTACCATTTTAGGAAGTCTGCATTTATGCTTCCTGGATTTCTCAACACTAACTGCATAAACGCAGTGTCTGATATAAAATATTAGCAGCTACAGGTGCAATATCATATGGTATCATACAAGGCATCATCAACCTGCCTGGACGGTCCTACTTGTCCACAGCTAGGTCAGTCCATACAAATATAAGCAAATACATACAAGTCCCAGTCCGTGTCAGAACATGACACCTCATCGCGTGGTGTCATCCTGGTCGTGTGGTGTCGCCCTTGTCAGGAGGTGGTGTGGCCGTGTCGTGGTGTCATCCTCATTGTGTGGTGGTAGTGGTCGCAGTCATGGTTGTCACATCATTGACGTTGTCACATCACCGTCGGGGCCAGAGAGGTAAGTGAATGAGGTGGAGGAATGGGGTGATTTAACTTACCCTGTGGGACCCTACCAGGGCTCCTAGTACTCCCTTGGGGTCTCTTAACCCCAAATATCCCCGAGGCTCACATCCCATTTGGACGGGGAGGAGTAAAAAATAACTAAAAAAAAGTTAGTATATATAGTACTTGAGGAAAACATACCTGCAATTCTTTAATCACAAAGTTTGCCACTATGCTGGTGGAGCAGCATGACACTGTTGATGGGAGCCAGAGGGAGAGGATGGTGGGAAACAGCAGTTGAACGGAGTCTTGCCCGCAAATTTAGTGTTATGTGTGAAAAGTCAACCATGGGAGTCATCCAAACATGACACAACTTTTGAAGTTTCGACCGCTGACCGTTGACTTAGAAAATTTCCCGTTTTTTTTTCTTATGTAAAATCAACTAACAAACTTTTTTTTCTAGGTTGCACTTTTTTTCTAGGTTGTGCTTTTTTTCTAGGCTGCGCTACAGTACTGTAGTACTGTACGCTCTCCCTGTCGAACCAGGGGCGCTCATTTAGTGCATAGGAGATCACATAGGGATGCCTGCCAGGTACGTCCCTAGCCCTATCTCCACCCATTCCAGCTTATACCCCCTTTGGGCCTTCAGGTGGCCACAACCTCATGGAGCGGCATCGGTACAGCCCCCCACCACCACTCGTGACCACCCGCCGCTTGCCTGCCCATTGCCTACCTGTTGTCCGCTGCTTGCCAGCCACCTTGCGCATTGCTCCCGATGCAAAGGGGGGGGGCCTTTCTCCACGGCCCCTCCTTCTCTTGCCTCTTGCACTCTTGCGAGAGCCTACCACACCCAGGGCAGCCCCTGTGAGCCAGATGGTGAGCCATCGCTCGCCACTGTGCAACAGGGGCTCCGAGTTTGGTAGGACCCGGGACGCCACCAGCGCTGACGTGAGGACCGCAAGGACCTAGACTGGCCGCGGTCCAGTTTGCGAACCTGAACCTCAAGCGGGGGCAGTGACTCGGGCGGTAAGGAGACATCATCAACGTCTCTTGGACAAGTATGTGTTTCATTCTCTCATTTCCTTTTCCATTTACTAACATGCAAGGACAGCAACATGAGGACAGCGAGGACTGTTGGATTTGGGCCGATTGGATCGCCCAGATCGGCAGCGCGTTCACGCGTGCCCCGCCTCGCACAGCCTTGTGGCCATGGCCCTTAGTTAGTACCTCTTTAGACCCATTCACTAGCACGCCCCGTGCCCCGTTAGTTAACAGCGCGCGCGCCCTACGCGCGCGTGTTCTATTCCCTCGTAGCTAGTCCTTATCGGGGCCCTTAAGGCCCCGCATTTATATACTCTGCCCCCCGTCGATAGTCACCTCAGCTTCATGCCCGCGCGCGATACTGAGGTGAGTAGTATCCACTTGTTATTTAGCCCCCACATTTAGCTCACATTGTAATAGTTAGATTACAGGTGAATACACAAAGCTTCGTGCCCGCGCGCGATACTGAGTTAGATTACAGGTACTAGGCTTCGGGCCTACCCCTCGCGCGCGCCCCCTTGTTCACAGTCCCTCACGCGGGACTCCACACATTCTTTTGGCCCCGGTTTTCAGTCCTCGGCAATCTTCGATCCACATAATCTCAACAAGGACAGCAACGCGAGGACAGCAAGGAAGACATTGATCCCAGGACAGCAAGGAGGACAGCAACGCGAGGGCAGCAAGGAGGACATCAACGCCAGGACAGCGACGTGAGAACAGTGAGGAGGACATTGACGCGAAGACTGCGAGGAGGACAGCGACGTGAGGACAGCAAGGAGGACAGCGAGGAGGACAACGACGCCAGGACAGTGAGGAGGACGGCAACACGAGGACAGCAACGCGAGGACAGCAACACGAGGCAATGCGAGGACAGCGATGTGAGGCGATGCAAGGACAGCAACACGAGGCAATGTGAGGACAGCCACGTGAGGGTGACGTGAGGACAGTGACACAAGGCAACGTGAGGACAGTGACCCAAGGCGACATGAGGACAGTGACGTGAGGATAGCGACCCGAGGTGACGCAAGGACAGCGATGGAGGTGACATGAGGAACAGCGATGCAAGGCAATGTGAGGACCAGCAACCCGACAACCCTTCTTGGTTCTTTACCACCACCATCAGTGCTTTTCACATGATGTCTTCCCGCTCTCACTCACCCTCCTCTGGCCACCAGAGGCTTAGGGCCCTCCGAGGAGGGCCCCTAAGCCGAAGGAGGACAGAGACATCGAGTTCTCAGCTGTCCCAGGAGCCCACTCCCTCTGTGGACGACCTCCCCTTCCAGGAGTTAGGTCTTGCTCCTTCACCCTCGCCTCTGGAGTTTTCGCCACCGGTTTTCAATGAGGCCCCTTCCATACCGCCCACTTCAACCCCAGCCAGTCTCCCTCTGGCCCGGGGGGCGCCTGAGCCAACCCTTGACCCTAGTCAGGTCCCAATCAGATCCAAACCGGCCAAGGCACGGTCTCTTCCTGGGAATTCGGAACTTTCCGTTTTCGACATTCTCAACATCTTCCGTCGTCGATGGTTCTTATCCATTGATCATCTTAGGGCCCAGGCCCTCTCAGCCCAAAAGGCTGAGGACGGGAACATTTTTTGGGTAGAGTTCACTCCCCAGTTTCATGCCCACCTGGTCAAGTGCACTGTTGCACTTGTCCCGCGACTGATCTCAAAGGTCAAAAAGGTGATGTTTGTGTTCATTTTAGAGCTTCTCAATGGCAAAGGCCCCAGCACCTTTTTCGACCTCACCAAGGGCGCAAGGATAGCATGTTGAGATTATGGGGATCTAGATACCCGAGAGACTGAAAGTCGGGCCAAACGAATGTGAGGAGTCCCACGTGAGGGACTGTGAACAAGGGGGCGCGTGCGAGGGGATAGGCCTGAAGCCTAAATCTGTAACTGTAACTATACTCAGTCTCGCACGCATGCACGGAACTAATATGCATCAGCAAAACAACAATTTCGGGCCATAGCAATTAAGGTTTGACATAGTTGCTCATAGTGGCCATAGCACACCATAGTACACCATAGCAACTCATAGCTAATGCAACCACTATGTAGCTCTGCATGGCAACCCCATAGTACAGTTGGGCAAGTAATGATAATTTATGTAAAGTACAGTGGTAAAATGAAATGGATGTCGGATTTGGGCCGATCGGATCGCCCAGATTGGCAGCGCGTTCACGCGTGCCCCGCCTCGCACGGCCTTGTGGCCATGGACCTTAGTTAGTACCCTTTTAGACCCCTTCACTAGCACGCCCCGTGCCCCGTTAGTTAACAGTGCGCGCGCCCTACGCGCACGTGTTCTATTCCCTTGTAGCTAGTCTATATCGGGGCCCCTAAGGCCCCACGTTTATATACGGCCTGTATGGCCCCCACGACCACCTCAGTTCCGTGCACGCGCGCGAGAGACTGAGGTGAGTACCCACTCGTTACATAGTCTACAAGTTAGCTCACATTGTAGTAGATAGACTACAGGTAAATACACATCAGTTCCGTGCACGCGCGCAAGAGACTGAGATAGACTACAGGTACTAGGCTTCGGGCCTATCCCCTCGCGCACGCCCTTCAGCTCACAGCCCCCTTCACGCAGGGCTCCTCACATTCGTTTGGCCCGACTTTCAGTCTCTCGGGTATCTAGATCCCCATAATCTCAACAGGTTATGGGCCCTGGCCCATCCACTGCTCACGACGACGCTGTTCTTCTTTCACCTCTAACTGGACTTGCTACCTCATCTTTATCTGGCACTATGGCACCTTCTGCACCCCCCACGTCCCACGCGAGTGACTCGATCTACACTCAGATCCCGCACCTTCTAGAGGATGGCTCGAACTGGGCAATCTTCCGCATGCGCTTCAAGACGGCCATGGTGGCCACGCGCCGATGGGGGTACTTCACCCATGCTTTGCCGCGTCCCGAGCCCGCTAGCGACAGCAAGGTCACCAAAGACGAGAGGGCGCTCATCGCCACCTGGGAGTACGACAACGACATCGCGACATACACGCTCATCGCCCACCTGCCGAACTCCACTGCTCTGGAGGTCAGCGAGCTCGAGATGGCTCTCGAGTGCTGGACCTACGTCGAGTGGGAGTACCAGGCCAAGTCGGTGTACGCCCGGAACGATCTCAAGGCCGCAATCCACGACATGAGATGCCCCCGAGGAGGTGACGTCAGGGCCTTCATGTGCTCGCTTCGCGTCAAGCGTCAGGAGCTGGCAGCCGCCGGCGTCAAGCTCTCGGAGGAGGACTACCAGCAGACTGTGCTCCGCAGTCTCCCCGGCAAGCTTGCGACATTCGCTGCGAACATGCTCCAGGCGTACCAGCTCAGCCACCCCGACGCCGACCTCATCCCGCTCAGCACCACCACCCTCATCGCCGCCATCTGCGAGGAGGCCGACCGCCTCAAGAACCGCCGAGGACGCAGCGGCGACGGCAAGTCTCCCCAGAACGATGCTCTGGCCATCACCGCGGGCAACAACGGCAGCAGGAGGCGCAAGGGCAAGTGCCACAACTGTGGCAAGCCCGGACATTGGGCACGTGAGTGCCGCTCACCCAGCAACGGCGGAACCGGCAGCAGCGGCAGTAGCACGCAGGCTGCGCCCGCCTCATTGTCATCCCACCCGACCCCCCCTCCCTACGCATCGCCCCGCTCGGAGACGAAACCAGTTGGTTTGGCCAACGTGGTCTACTCCGTGGACGATGGCGACGGATTTTGGGCTGTCGAGGAGGTTTCCCCCTCCTGCGACGTGCAACGTTCTGGCGGCCTCCGAGGCCCGGCCACCTACTCCCATGCAGTCTATACCGTCGACGACAGCGACGGACTATGGGACGACAACGACAACGAAGACATATTTTACCCACCCAGCCCACCCGACTCCCCGCGCATTGAGTTTGATCTGCGCGCGTGCGAGGGAAGGGGGCCAGACCGGGACATAGTGTCCCCCGTTCACTCTCAGTCACAAGTAGTCAAGAAGCTTTCTATTCTCGGAGCTACAGTACAGCTCAAGGGGGAGCGGATGGCAAAGCCAGCCGAACGCGAGCTGACTGTCGCTCCGTCCCCTGTCCTACGTACTCAGACGCTCACTCATTCATCTCCACCGTTTACTGTTCCCGTCTCCCCGCCTGGACCGCCCGCAATCGACCCCGCGCTCGTACGTCCCGTTCTGGAGCCTGTCGCCACCTTGCGCCGCACGCGCACGCCTGGCGAGGGCGTCACGACCGACACGGACGCCGACGAGGCAGGGGGAGTGTTTTTGGACGCTCCCCACGTGATCTTACCTCCCGCGGACACAGGCGAGGCAGGGGGAGTGTCACTCGCAACCTCCCATGCATCTTCCATTTCCGAGGACTTCGGCTCGCTGGAACACGCGTTCGCAGCCGAGACGTCCTGTGCTGAGGCTACGCAGCCTCCCTTCCTTTCTGGTACTAGGCAACTCCCTGGCCGTCCACTTTGGGACACGGCGATTCAAGAGGACTTGGCCACGCGCAAGTCAGCTGGTACTAGGCAACCCGAGCAAGCCCCGCCCGGATCTAAGGTCACCAGCAGGGCAGCACGTGCGGACGGCGTCTTGTCAGCTGGAGGGCACGCTCTGCGCCTCCAAAAGACTTGCCGCGTCCTCTCCCCTCCTCCGTCCCTCTTTTATCTTTTTCATCTCTTTCTCTGGCTGTTATTCCTAGCTCTTCTGTCTCAGGCGACGCTCCTCCATTTCGAAAGGCCCCGAAGGTGTCAAGACCCTCAGCGACCACCACTGCAGCACACGGCGCAAGCCGAGTTGTGCGGCAGATTCGTTTCACACCTCTTCGCCTTCGACTTCGGACTCGCACATCAGGATGCCATCAAGCGGATCGACAGGTACCTTGTAGGTACGCTGGACCCCCGGCTTGCACACGGCGAGGACGCGCACGCCCTTGAGGGCCGCGCTGACGACACCCTGGCTGAGGACCGCCGCACTGTTCCTGACCACGCACCATTCATTCACGACGCCGACGTCCCCTGGGCTTCCGAGCGCCAGGAGACCGTCCTCTCTTTCTTTTCCATTGACAACCTGTTCGCGATCGCCTCAACGCGCGATCACCAGTACCATTGTTCACCGCACCGCTCGCCGCCTGCTCCCCGACGCCCTCACAAAGGCACGACCGATCCGCCCTCGTCAAGCACTTCGCCGCTGGTCGCAGACCGCACGCTCAGTGAGGGGGAGTGTCGGATTTGGGCCGATCGGATCACCCAGATCGGCAGCGCGTTCATGCGTGCCCTGCCTCGCACGGCCTTGTGGCCATGGACCTTAGTTAGTACCCTTTTAGACCCCTTCACTAGCACGCCCCGTGCCCCGTTAGTTAACAGCGCGTGCGCCCTACACGCGCGTGTTCTATTCCCTCGTAGCTAGTCTATATCAGGGCCCCTAAGGCCCCACGTTTATATACGGCCTGTATGGCCCCCACGACCACCTCAGTTCCGTGCACGCGCGCGAGAGACTGAGGTGAGTACCCACTCGTTACATAGTCTACAAGTTAGCTCACATTGTAGTAGATAGACTACAGGTAAATACACATCAGTTCCGTGCACGCGCGCGAGAGACTGAGATAGACTACAGGTACTAGGCTTCGGGCCTATCCCCTCGCGCGTGCCCTTCAGCTCACAGCCCCCTTCACGCGGGGCTCCTCACATTCGTTTGGCCCGACTTTCAGTCTCTCGGGTATCTAGATCCCCATAATCTCAACAATGGATCAGAGTAAGAGTTTGCTTCACATGCACGCGGATGGACAGGAACGGGGTGCAGTTGCAATGCGATCCCCTACAGGTTTATATAGCCTTAAGGGCACAGTAATCGATGTGCCCATGTAACTAAAGTATCCAGCGGCGCAATATGGGGTTCCTCCTCCAGCTTGAGCCCCTGCTCGTGCCTGGCATCCCTCCTATCCGGCACGACCTCCCAGTCCTCCAACATCGGGGTGCGTCGCCCACTGAAATACAACATTGCCCTGCAAGGGTGGCAGTGCCATGTCGTGGGCTGAGGCTCAGCGCGTGGTGCACGATCCAACCCAGCAACGCCTTGGTTGGTGCGTCCACTGTCGTGGTCTTGAATAAAAACTGCGCGCTGCTACATGCGACTTGTGCTCGTCGGTCGATCCATCTGGCTTGAGCTTGATCTGGAAGACCTGCTCGCCGCTCGCCACCTTGTTCATCGGCCGCGGCACCATCTCCCATGTCCCTGCCTGTCGCAGGGTGTCGGTTTTGCGGTCCATCGCCGCTTCCCAATTATGTTGGCCGGGGCGAGATTGCGCCTCATCAGTCACCCTCGGATCACCTTGCGCGTCTCCTATCGCAGTCGCTGCTGCTGCGTAGTCGAATCCTGCTATGAGTGTCTGTCCTGCATCACCGCTGTGCGCTTGCCTCCCCTGCCAATCAGGGCGTGTCCACTTGAGGCTAGGCATGCCTCCTGGCATCCTCCCTCTCTTGTCTGGGCTCTCCTCCTCTATGGTGGGGCATCGCATGCGTGGTGATGAGGTGAGTGGTGACGGCTGCAGCTCCTCGTCCACCCCTACCTGCTCAAACCCGTCATCGGGGGTAACTGGTCCAGGTAGCCCTCCTGTGCCGCTGTCTGGCGCGCTAGCCTGCTCTGGTGTCTTGCACCCACCATGGCCTGGCATGGCTGTCGCTGTCTGCTGTAGCTGAGTCATTGTTGCTGATGAGATGGTGCTGGTGTGAACTTGCGGTGTGTGGGCAGGGGGTGTCAGTGGTTGGCTCCGCATCGCGCTTGATTGCGATCGGGTGCTCCTCCGGCCAATAAATCTGGTGGGCATGGGGACTACCCTTGTTGTGACCCTCCCTGCGGCCCATGACGTGGCCCTCCTTCATCTTGATGCTCAGGTTGGGCTCGTGCCTGTGCGGCCACTCATGTGGCGTGATGGTGTCTGGAGCATGCGTCGAGGTTCTGTTCCCGGGCAATATGGTGTGATGGTGGTCAAGGAAGAGAGTGGTGGTGGCAGGTGAAGTGGTTGTAGTGGTGGTGGTCCTCGTCCTCGCGTGATGGTGGTAGTGGTGGTCATGCTTGTCAGTGATATGGCACCAGTTGAGTATCTGCCAGTACTTACCTGGCAGGTATCCCCTGCATGGGTCTCCTGACACCCCTCTGCCTTCACCTATGCCCCTTCTGTCTCCCATCGGAGGCAGTTTGTGCGGTGGTGGACCCATGGAGTGACTCACACGTGAGTCGTGCTGCCATTAGAACAAAAATTATTTTCTAAATAAAGAAGAAAAATTATTAGTTTGTGATAAAAAAAGAAACATGCCAAGTTATCCTTGTGTTCGTGAGCGAGGGGTGGTAAGTCAGACCTAGTCAGGACGTGTAAAGTCAGGATGCAGAAGTGACGGGTTGGCAACGGGTCGCGGGTAACCAATCACGGGTCGGCGGGTGTTGTTAACCATCACATGACACGTTCAAGTCGAGCGGCATTTGTTCAAAGTCGAACATCAACTTTCGACGTTTGACCACAGTCGACATTTGTTCTTCTGCACAATGCTGGCCTCTTTTCTTTTTATTCTTATGTAAAATGACTAACAATCTTGTTTTTTTTTCTAGGCTACAGTGTTTTCGACTTGAAAACCTTGCCAACCATTAAACTAAAAGTGCATACAACCCGGGATGTCCACCCCAACCCTCACTCACTCTCAACGACCATCACTGACATTTTCAGATTTTGGATCAGACGATGACCATCACCTCGATGCTAATGGTGGTGACTACTCCGCACATATGGATGAGCTATTTGACGATGAGGTGAGCCAGCTTCAGATTTCAGTCCTCACTTTCACCTAGATGATGATGACGACTACAAAGAGCCGTTCATCTATGATGGTATAGATGCTCAGGTCTCATGCAGATCTCACCTGCCAGCTACCGCAAACAATTGCATGACGTCTTGGATGGTGATGACGAAGTCGAAGAGCATGAGGTCGAACGCTCGCCCATGCATGACCTCGACCACCCACCAATAGCAGTCGGAGATGAGGCCCTGGTAAGTCCATCCTTCTTCTGTTTATCCACCATGCGTGTTTGATGCTCATCTCACGTGGCCGCTCCCCTCCTTAACATGCACCATTCACACCATGCGAATGTCATCAGTCTCCAGCTATTCAGATACCCTCACCCTCCTCCATCTCCGCATCCTTCCTCTCCACTCCACCGGTCATGTCCAAATCCTTGCCGAACGGTGCGCCCACTACCACCACTTCTATACCCTCAAAACTCTCCTGGCCCCGTCCCGGGCTCAGGAGGTCACAGGCTTCCCTTCTCACATATGAATGGACATGGCCCTACCAGCGGATGCGAGGTATTCCGGTGGACGCAGCTGCGTGCCCTCGAATACCATCTCTTTGCGCGATCGTCGAACAAGGCTCAGGCCGTATTAGGCACACAGACACCTGGCACCCCCACAGTCATGGCAGCGAATGGGCTCATTTGCTTTCCTTTTATGCTTTTGAACCCTTCATTACGCGGCATTGTAGCAACGACAGTCAGTTCAGTGACTGCTCTAGCGCTTTCTCATGATCACACTTTTGTTGCGGCTGGTCACGCGAGCAGACACATCCAGCTGTTCGACCTCAAAAAGCCACACGTACCGGCGCGTTCTGTCCCACCAACAACGCCCACAGCCGTTGTGTTAGGCAGGAAAGAAGGGCACCTGCAAGGCTCGCGCATCGTCAGTATTGGCTTTGTCGGTGGCCGACACACCACCATCGTCACTGCAGACCAGACAGGGCTGGTGTTCTACCACAGTCTCAGCAAGGCGCTTTTCTTTGAGGCGTCGGATGTGTTGCAAGTACCCGAATGAGGAGTCCCTCATGCCGGGACAGCCACCTCACCATTGACGACGCGTTCGACGCACGAACACGATCCTCGCTATGGCGTCCCTGCCGCTTGGCACGGTACCACATCTGACGGATGCGTACAACGTGACTGCGATCCTCACTCCCGCCAAACTGGACATCATCGGGCCCAAACCGTCACCCAAAATGTGGTATCGTAGACACTGTGATGAGGATGACGAGCCGATGGGTAAGGTCAAGTTTCGTGCCACATTGGCATGGTTTCCAAGTGTCGTTCCTGCCACTCACACAAGTCCTGGGCCAGTGAAGAAGGGCGATACCAAGGGCCCACCACAGCCACCCCCCACGACGCCCATGTTGGTTTACTCGTGGGGTTCAACCTTTCATCTTCTCATCTCCGAGCTCAAGACTATGGAAAAGTTCACGAACCAGCGAACGGGCAAGTTGATGACGGTCGAAGTCGGTCAGCTCGTGTTTGAGGAAAAGGCACAGTGGAAGGCGCGGGATAACGTGCATGCCATACAGTGGTTAAATGTCAAAGTGGGTTCGTTCAGCTCGACTTTGCAGCCCATGATCTGTGCTAAATGGTTGGGCATGCGCTGTGTGCACGTTTCTATAGCAAGTTCTGGCGGTTACTGCATCTGCGCTGGAGGTGTATGACGTCCAGACATGAGCTCTTGTCAAACACGTGTATTTCAATCTGTCTTCACTTCTCTCGCCTACGTGGTGAGTACAATGAAGATGCAGATGTGGCGAGTACAATGAGGACAAGGACACGGTGAGTACTACGAGGATGTGGACGCAGATGTGGTGAGGACGTGGTGAGTACAACAAGGGTGCGGATGCAGATGCGGCGACGACAATGAGGATGAGGACGCAGATGTGGCAAGGCCAACGAGGATGAGGACGTGGTGAATACAACGAGCACATGGATGCAGACACGGCGAGACCACCAAGGACAAGGATGGGGCAAAGCCAATGAGGATGCGGACGCAGATGCGGCGAGGCCAACAAGGAGTCATCAGGAAAAACCTCCAAGTTTAATTTGTTCAAATTACCTTTAATTTGTCCAAATTTTGTTTAATTTGGGAGATTTGGAGGATTTGTTATATTAGGCAAAATTTGGCAAATTCGGAAGGTCCCCAAATCCAAAAACATGTAAACTTGGCAAATTAATGGTAATTTGGGAAAATTAAAGGTAATTTGGAAAAAGTTTCTGGAAAGCTTGCCAAAATTTCTTGTCACTTTTGCTCCCTTGGTGCATCTAAGACTCAATTTTATGCAGACAATTATGAACCAATATCAATGATACTTTATTGTTCCCATAATTAGCTACAACTAAGTCATATTTACTGGCCTCACTGCATCCACATCCACATCCTCATTGTACTCACCACGTCCTCATCCTCATTGGCCTCGCCCCATCTGCGTCCGTGTCCTCGTTGTACCCACCATGTCCTTGTCCTCGTTAGCCTTGCTGCGTCTGCATCCTCGTCCTTGTCCTCGTGGCCGCGTCCGTCAACGAACGCAGGGGAGTGTGCGGTCGACGAATGCAGGGGCGTGCGCGGTCGACGAACGCATGGGCAAGCGCGGTCAACAAACGCACGCATGGGCAGGTGCAGTTGACGAATGCATGGGGAGGCGCGGTCGACGAACACATGGGCAAGCGCGGTCGACGAACGCATGGGGAGGCGCGGTTGACGAACGCATGGGGAGGCGCGGTCGATGAATGCATGGGGAGGCGCAGTCGACGAACGCATGAGGAGGCGCAGTCGACGAACGCCAGGGCGGGCATGGTCGACAAAGGCATGGGCAGGCGCAGTCGACGAACGCACAGGCGGATGTGGTTGACGAACACACGGGGCGGACGTGGCGACGAACACATGGGGTGGACGTGGCGACGAATGCACGGGGCGGGCGGGCGTGGCCGACGAAGGCAGAGGCGGACGTGGTCGACGAAGGCACAGGCAGACGTGGTCAACCAACGCACAGGTGGGCGTGGTTGACAAATGCAAGCCCGCTCAGATGTGGTTGACAAATACATGGGCGGGCGTGATCGACAAATGCACGGGGCGGATGTGGTCGACGAACGCCCCAAACATCCCCCTCACATCCCATTTGGACGGGGAGGAGAGGATGTATTAAAAAAATAACTGAAAATTTTTGTTAATAAAATGACTTGAAGAAAACTCACCTGTGAAATGATTGAGGCCAGAGGGAGAGGTGCGAGGGTGGAAGGCGGTGGTGTCAATGTACACGTGAAAAGGAAGTTGAACTTAGTAAAAAAAAGTCAACCGCGGTAATCCGTGACCGTGGGAATCGTCGTCTAAAAACAGGCCAAACGTTGACACGACACAGATAAGCAGAGTTGACTTATCATGAACTAAA
>QFDX01001799.1:0-28095 GCA_003315875.1 Lactifluus piperatus
CGTGTGAGCATACTAGAATATATGATATTCTTATTCTTTTCAGTATCTCGATGGGTACACAGCGATCAACACGGTCGGCAATTCGACGCTCCAACTCTCACACTTCTTACGCACCCTTGGGATTTCACTCGTCCTCTGCCACCACCGCATACGTATATATGTCCGGCTGCCCGCCGAGGCTGCGTGTCTGCTGCCAGGTTGCAGTGGATATGTGCTTGGAAGATCGGATCGCGGTTGAGTGCCTCGAATATGCTTCCTTGTACCCACACTCAATCGCTAAACAGGAGGGAACCAACGTGCTCAGCTTTATTGCGCTACACAACACCAATATCATCGAGCAGGAGTGTGATTACTGGACACGATTGGATTGCGTGTATGTTTGCTGTGCGTTGACCTTTCTTAGCCTTTGACTCTGCTCACAGATTTCGTGAGGTGCAACTGACGCGGTGTTCCCGGAAAAACTGCAGTACTACAACCTCAATCTATGATATGACATCTTTCTCGCCTGAGCGAGTTTCCCGTCCCACACTGAACCTCTCTGTAAGGGAGCCAAACAGCCGCTTGCGAAACTGGTTATGTTGCCTGTCATACATGGTCCGCTTCATATGCCTCTTCACGAATCTTAACGAGCCTACGTGCTCTTCTGTACCCAATTTCTCAAACACCATGAGCACCAGTCGGTGGGTAGATAAACTGTGGATAAGGCGGTTGCCCATGATGAGGTTCGTCGCTTCAGTGGTCACATGACTTACTTCGTGGTGTCGACGCGCCTTGCCGTCTAAGCGTGGTACCACAAGAATTCCGACCACTCAACAGCTTCGGATGCTTTTACTGTTTAGTATGCAGGCATGTAATAATTATGACAAAGGTCCTCGTGAAGCTGCTGGTCAAAGGAGGGGACAACTGGTATGGATCTACTCGAGAAGGTGATTTGGCTGGATAATGCAAGGGCCTTAGCACGCTTAGAGGCTATTTTATAATAATATATGCATACCCTTTGACACAGCCTTTCATTTTCTGAAAACTCCATGACAACCCGTGCTCAAAGAGACATTATTATGAGTATACATTTACAATGAAAGCAATTATCCAAGCATAGCAGCGCAATATTTACGAGCAATCCAAGGTACTTTGACTGTACATGGTACAAGATCCGCATACAATACAACATGTTTTGCAAACAACAGAAAATAACAAGCAAGATGGCATGGCAACCCCATGTACGAAACCCGAGGTTTCACAACGCTAAGATATTCCGTTCCGACATTTTTCTCAAGCCATCGCTCCACCCTTGTAATTGGATGAAATCGGAGGCGCGCCAGGTGGTGGCACGTACTGCGGCGGCGCGCCGATGGGCTAAAAATGGCAGAATTGGTGTGTCAAGATTGTGAAAGAAGGATGGCCGGGTGTACGTACAGGAGCAAAGCCTTTGGTCGGGTCATATACTTAAGGCGATCCATTGTACGTCTGAGGCGGGAACTGAGGCGGGAACGGATCGCCACCATACCCGTGCTGGATCCCACCACCCTGGGTCTGGTTAACGTAGGCAAGGTTTGCTTGTGCGTTGAGTCAGCGGCGATAGGCCATCGTGGCTAAAATGAAAGCGAGGAAGAGGAAGATTGTGTGGGGAGGGTCAGCGCGAAGGGGACAGAAGCCCTATCGTTCGATTGTGAGAAGGGGAGGATATTACAGAAACCTAGACAGATACCCGCACGAGCTGCCGCGCTTAGTCCGTCGCAGTGCTCAAAGCCACTTTTGGAAAGGATGTATTAGGTACGGCAGTGGAAAGAACCTGGGATGTTGGCAACGTACTCCGAGTCAATCTAGCAGACTGCCCTGAGACCGGGGAGGAAGCCTGCTAGCAAGATAGCCGCGAAGATGTAAAACAAGGGTTTGTTGATGGATGACGTGCGTCCTACTGAGGGTACGATTGCGAGATTTGGTGAGTGGGGGAGAGACTAAGTGTGAGGTATGGCAAGGGACTCACACGTCATGATGAAATTGTCAGGTGGATAAGATAACAAAATACGTAAATGAGAAAGCAGTGAGTACCTCCGTCGGCCTTTCCCACCTCAGACGAAGCGTACGCGCATATTAGTAGTCTCAATCATCTTTCCACTTCCTTGTGCGCTGTCAACCACGGCAAAACGGTTCGACGTCTGCATTTGCTATCAGCCTGGATGGTCGTCTTCTCTCGCTTCCTCCAGTTCGCAGAGCACCTGTCCCGGCACTAGCCGCCTCTCCGAGTCTGTCGCCCGCCCGCGTGGCCCTCCCACCCTCGCTGCGCTGCTCTCTGCCACTGTCTGCCAGTGTCTGGTCTGCCCACCCCTCGCCATGCCCTGCAACGGTGTGCCCCTGCCCCTCTCACCACGCTTTGCTGCCGCATGCCCCTCGCCTCTCTCGCCAGGCTCTGCCACCACATGGCCCACCTCCCCCGGCCACTGTAGCTGCCACGGGGCTCACCTCCCTTACCCCCCCTGTGGCTGCGTGGCCCGCCTCTTCCTGCCACTGTTGCCGTCCTAGGGTACTGCTAGTAGTGTCACTCTACACACATCCACACAAAAAGCTGTGGCCTAGGCCGGGCCAAGCCGAAGCCGAGCCGGAACAGCATTAGACGCAGCGCTGATTGAGCACGATGTGACAATCAGCAACATGGGAAGCTGCGAGTGAGGAACTCTCTTCTCCCTTTTGTGGGGCTGCACAAAATAATTCTATTCTTTGGCCATCTACTTTCGTCTTGTTCCCCAACATAGCTATTTGTGGTATGACTTCCAACACAAGATAGACGGTAAACAAGGGGCGTGGGTGGCAGGGAGTAGCGAAATTGTGAATGGGTTAATCGGAAAATGTAATAGAGCATGATTGCAGTAGAGAAAGATGCAGAGTAGCGGATCTGGGTGACAAGCATCCCAACCAATCGATTCAGAAGCATAGGCGCGAGGCGGACATGTACAGTACAGGAAAAAGCAGAGGCGACAGGGGATAGGGGATGGCCGGGAACAGAAACATAATAGAGGAAAAGGCTTACAGGACTGGCAAGAGAAGGTCGAGAGCTTGAAAGAGAAAGAAAAGACAGGTGAAATGTGAGGGACGAACCCATATTACGGTCAGCAAGCGGCGACATTTGAGTGTTGGGCCCGAGGCGGTCCATGACACGGGGGCTGCTATGTCATGCGAATTGAAAGTAGTCGGAGTCTGTTGAGCTCGCTGCAATTGAGGGGACTGTGGTTAGTATCATCCCGTGGCGCGGGGGGGGGGGGGGTCGGAAGATGTGCACTAATCATGGCGGTATTAAAGTGCGTTAAGTGTGGAAGCGAGTCGTTGAGTGCGAGGATGTCTGTGAACAGTGAAAGGGGAAACGACTAGGGAAAATGTATCAGAGAGATCACTCGCGAGGAATTAAGAACGTATAGGGGGTAAGACATAAGTATCGCCCTATGAGTCAACGCGTTCGCTTATCGTGACCCGTGAGTGGAGTAAGCGTAAGTCTACCATTTCTGAGAGTCGAAACATGCGACCTCTTTTAAGACGCCCTGGAAGAGGTCAGTGATGGTAAATCCAGAGGTAAGTAGGAATGGGAGATAGAACGACATGAACAGATATAGACGTACCATGTTTCAGGAATCAGTCAGTCAGGCCGCCCCTGTGTTTCTCCCACCTTCCGGAGTTCCGGGACCTACTGCTATCACAGACGCGATAAGGATGCACAAGGTGGCCCACAGCCTTTCGTTCTTTGATAAAACGTGTAAATGCATCACGAAAACTCCTTCCACCAGAATATCGACATTCCTTCAGGTTTTGCGAGGGCGTTTCTCCATTTTCTGAACGTAGAGAACGTGAGAGTTGCCGGACGAGTGGACTTTCAACTCGAATTGACTTTACACCGCTGAATGGTCTGAGAAGTTCACGCCACTGCGTGCGGTCGACATTGTTTTCCCACGATGTTTGCATGAATTGTAACAGCCGTAGAACAGCGAATGTGAGCTGATTGAAAAGGCGGATTCAAAGGACGGTAAGGACAGGGGCACTAATCCGAGCAAGAAGGGGGTTCAGGTAAGCCGCGCTGACGCCCCTGCATGTAAACATGCGAAGGTTGGCAAGGGTGACATGGGTGACAACATCGCTGTTCGGAAGATGTGAATGGAATCCGATGCCAAGCGCTCCAGCTCGGGCACGAGCGAAAACCGCGTGAGTATATTACTTGAAGGAAATGAAGGAAAGTAGGGTGCAGATCGCGGGATATCTGCCAGAGCCGCACTCTTACACGTGACCACACGCGTCATATTTGGGAACTTTCAAATTCACGTTTTGAGAAAGCGGCCTTGAACTGTTGGCAATTTTATCTTATTCCCTAAAAAAGACCTGACATGTCAGTCAGCTGACCTTGACCGCGTTCTGACTGACTTGTACTACACTGGCCGCAAAGCCTTGTGGCCTTCCCTCGCTATGGACCCTACTCTATTCCTCTCCGAACATCACCTCACAAACTATCTCTCCAATCGTCTACACCATAGCGTCTGCGTCGTCCGCTGCTACCACTCGCCCGAGTATGCACAGCGCGGCTTCCGTCTCTCCACTCCCAGCATCCTCCTCGCGCACGTTTATTGTGTCCCCGCTCTTGGCGGCATGTCTCCACGCTCAGCTCTTGAGCGTATGATATTTAAGACTCGGTTAGCGATTACCTGCATGTATTCATACACGAACCCCAAGATGAAACTGGACACCAGCATGGCAGTTCTTCGACAGCGCAGGGTGCGAACAGCATGGACCGAAACGGAGCAGGTGGGTGGCACCAATGGATAGATATAGAGGGGCTCGATGAATATTGTGCCGTGCGTATGCTTTTTCTTATCCCGTGTGTTCATACTTGGATATATGACAGTGTTATTCCTTTGCGTATCTAGAAGGGGATACGATGGTATACGCAGATGGCAACTCGACGCTCGAACTGCTATGCATCCTTGGTCTGCTACACTGCATTCACTGGTCCCTCCGCACAGCTGCCCATCGACGCTGCGTTACTCCTCTACCAGCTCGCGGCGGATATGCGCTTGGATGGTCGGATGGCGGCTGAGTCCCTCAAGGGTAGTTTCCCTGCGCCCACTCCAAAGGCTGAAGAGAAGGAAGCCATCAATGTGCCCAGCGTCATCACGTTACGCAGCATCGACCCTCCTCGAGCATGAATCAGATGCTGTATACGGTTGGATACGTTTTCTGTGCCTTGGCCTGCCATATTGTTTAGGAAATTTCGCCAGGTACGACTTACGCCGTGTTCACATGTTCATGGAAAAACTATAGTACTAGGACCTCCTCATCAACGTGACGTCTTTCTCGCGTGAGTGAGCTTCCCATCTCGGACAGTAGTCTCTGTAAGGGAGCTAATTGGCCATTCGCGAAGGCCGTCAGATCGCCTCTCCACAGTCGGCTTCACCGGACAAGTGAATTGCACGATAAGGAACTCAAAGTGCTGGTGAGTGAGTGCAAACCGCGCATCCATTCGCTCCATACCAAAGTCCGCGATCTCGCCGAGCGGCCACTCACTACCGAGACTCTGGCCCACAGGCCCTGCTCAACGAACTAACCAACGAAAAGCTCGCTACACCCTTCAGACGGGATATTTGAAGAGCAAGCAGAAAACAAGGATAGGGATATGATCGAAAAGCTTCAAGTGACTTTGGTTGACCTCTGGCGGTAAGATCAGTGGAGGTGATATGAGGAGCAGAAGGTTTCGGTCATGAGATGCTGAAACGAGGCTGTTGGATACACAGGAACTCGCTGGGAGAGTACCTTACGGACCACACAAGGGGTTAGAGGCACACAAAAACAGCTCGTGATAGCTGGACTGAAATTCATAGAGGAGAGTATGAGCAGTACATAGACACCACAAATACAGAAGTAAATAATACAGTGCAGGCACAAAGGTGGTCAGCGATGCGAGGCACAAGGTATTGTAAAGGCGTGGCGTGTTGACTCTTAGGACAACTCTTTGTGTCGAGAGCTGGTTTGAAACGAAAGGCGCGTTCGACGTCGGGTGTAGAGAAGCTGGGGGTAGGCAAGAGAAGTGAAGGTAAATTCATGCGCGAAGGAGTAAGAGAGCAAGTTGAAGATGAAGAGAGAGATAACACATACTATGTTCAGAATAGATCTCAGTCACTCTGGCCGCTTGCTCCCGCGCTCCTCCTTGACACGATCCTTGATCAAATACGGGATTCTAGGCGCACAGTGTGGCCAGCTGCCTGTCGTTCGCTTATAAATGAGGTAAATGCTCCACCGCCATCGCCTTCGGAAGTGATCTCCTCCAAATTAGGCAGGACCTCCAGAGTCACCTCTCCATCCTCCGAGCGTAGAGAGTCAGAGAGTCCTTCGGCAAGTTCGTTTTCCAGGTGAAGAACCTTCACGTTGGTGAACAGCCTGAGAAGCTCGCGCCACTGCCTGCGGTCGACTTGGTTGTGCCATTCTGACGATCTATTGTGCTCCTCGTAGCGGAGCGTGAGTACCTCCACAATAGAGAGCGCTGGTGAAAGTGTAGTGAGGAACTGTATTGCTGACGCTACCTGCCAGTCGAAGTGTATGCACATGATCTGCAAGTCCAAGGGGAGTTCATACAGTCTTCGATGTGGATCCAGGATTAGACGAATGGAATCGGTGTGAAAAGCGAGGCGAACATCGTTGGATCTGAGGTTCTCTGATATTTGGATGATCTGGAAGAGCTGCGGAACGGTGAAGGTGAATTGATGGAAAAACCTGACACGAAACACGCTGAGGACGGGGATGCTGATCCGGGCAAGAAGACCTTCCAGGTAAGCGCTGACACCCACAAATGTAAGGAAGCGAAGGTTGGGAAGTGTGATGTGGGTCAGAATCGGGGTATCCAATAGTTGCCTGATAACATCGCGGTTAGGAAGAGGCGAGTGGAATGCAATCCCTAACCTTTCCAGCTGGGGCATGAGTGAAAGCCGTGATAGTAGATAATTGGGGGGGAAGTAGGCCGTTCGTGGGATATCTCCAAGCGACAAATCAACAAGTCCGCCGGTCGATGTGAGTAAAAGAGATGTTATTGGAAGGGCTGTGTACCACAGATGGAGTTTGCGTAGATTGGGTGCTTGAAATGTTACGGGAAGTGTCAAACTTGTCTCTTTTGTCAGAGAGCGGATATACATGCGTTCCAGAATTGGGAATTGATCGTCCATGGCTGGGATGATCTTGTTCAAATTTGGGGTTGGCATATCAAGAAAAATACGATGCACACGATCACGGTGCGAGAGCGCGAGAAGCACGCCCTGTTCATCCTCTGCTGTCATCGTGCGATATTCACCATAAAAGATGGTGAGTGGCAAGGGCGGTGAATGTGTCAACATGTCCCCTACAGGCACCCCATTGGCACAGACGAGGTGAAGATCCAACGCAGTTCTTGATGCAAGTATGAGGTATCGCCAACGTTTCGAAACCTGAGCCAGCTTGTACCACCAACGCTGGCGCTCCCAATTGAGCATTGGTGCACCATCCTCGTCTTCATATTCATCCTCGATGTGCAGGCGATAGATATAGAATATATGGAGTAGAGCATCATCGTTCAGGACGTAGATAGGTGAGTGCCTTCTCTTGCTAGTTCGCTCTATTTGTCTACAAGTTGGTGAACGAACAGGAACATGGAGCTGTGAGACTCACGCCTTTGGGCACATTGGACAAATATTCCAGCAAGGGGAAGACAAATCGTAGTGGATAGGCAACCGGGCATATCAGGCAGGTAACAACGATGGCATAAGGATCAAACGCCCAAGTACTGTCCGCCTCGTGTTAGTGGGCTGTGTATGGGGTATACGGCATGTCATGTGCTTGTATACTCATGCAAAACGTGGATCCTCATGGCCCTTATACCTTTACCCGTATTCCATTCCCCCCCATTCCTCTCCCCACCAAGTACTTCTCCAATCGCTCTCACCGCGCTGTCTGCGTCTTCCGTTGCCGCCAGACGCCCGAGCATACATAGCGCGGCTTCCATCTCTCCCTCGGTTCCTCCTCGCGTGCAGTGTGCGCCCTCGCCCTTGACGGTCGATTTTCTCACTCAGGCCTCTCACGTGCGAGATCTATGGCTCGTTTAACGATCACCCGCGCGTATTTATATGCAAGCCGCAAGTGACAACCGGACACCAGCCAGGCAGTTCTTCGACAGCGCAGGGTACGCCGCACGGACCTAAGCGGCGCAGGTGAGTAACACCAATGGATAGAAATCTAGAGAAGCTCTATGAACATCACCCTGTACGTCTTTTTTCCCATCCAGTGTGAGCGTACTAGAATATATGATATTCTTATTCTTTTCAGTATCTCGATGGGGACACAACGATGAACACGGTCGGTAATTCGACGCTCCAACTCCCACTCTTCTTACTCATCCTTGGGATTTTACTTGTCCTCTGCCACCACCACATACGTATATATGTCCGGCTGCCAGGTTGTGGTGGATATGTGCTTGGAAGATCGGATCGCAGTTGAGTGCCTTGAACATGCTTTCTTGTGCCCACACTCAATCGCTAAACAGGAGGGCACCAATGTACTCAGCTTTATTACGCTACACAACATCAACATCATCGAGCAGGAGTCGATTACTGGACGCGATTGGATAGCGTGTATGTTTCTTGTGCGTTGGCCTCTCATAGCCTTTGACTCTGCTCACAGATTTCGTCAGGTGCAATTGACGCAGTTTTCCCGGAAAAGCTGCAGTACTACGAGCTCATCCATGGCATGAGGACTTTCTCGCCTGAGCGAGTTTCCCGTCCCATACTGAAGCTCTCTGTACGGGAGCCAAACATCCGCTCGCGAAAGCGGTTATGTTGCGTCTTCAAGGTCCGCTTCACATCGGTTCCCTGTCAAGCCCGCAAACCATGATGCCATTAAAAATGCATGATACAAAGTCGCATGAGCTCGACCGTATACTAGGGCTCAATGCCGCGCATGGGCCGCGTTCCCTCTGAACAAATGCCGGGCAGCGCTACGAAAGTGGGTGCTTGGCCGGTGCGAGGCTCGAGGACGGGTGGACCCACGTGGCGTAACAACCACGGCTTGTCCAATGCTGAGGTGTAGGCTGATACCGATGGCGCTGTGCACGTGCGCGTCCACGGTGACGGTATCGAAGGTCGCCCTATCATGGCGGACTCGGTACGGTCATAACCGCAACGTAGGCAGGCATTATGCTGACATGGCGCCCCTGTCGACTTGATTCTGATAAACGATTACAGCGATGGCGATAAGGAGTATCGGATGATGCGGTACCGGTACGCCACTGCAAGAGCAGGATGACGCAACCGTTGTTGCATACGTCAGGCGGCGCGTTGAACGTGCAGACCTACTTCGGATCAACCTCACGGCGCTGCTCCTTGGTCCTGGCGAGGATTGGAAGATGATGGATGAGCTGACGTCGTGTGACGTATTCAGCCCGCTGGGCACCCTGAACGCGGAATCTGTTGCGTGGCTTGAGTACGATAGCCATGTGCGCGTGCCGTGTTATGGGGCTGGTGGGACGTTCTCGGGCTTGTGTTTGCCCTTTATGGAGGCGCCATGGCGTAGCGACTCGTTCAAGCGTCATCGTTTGTTTTACTAAGTAGATGAATCTATTGCGAGTTCCTCATACGCGGACGAGTCAACTTAGTGTCGGTTGGGGATGTACTGTAGTTTAGAGAATACCTCGTATGCTTATATTATACTGTACAATTTGAATTTGTCAGTGTAAGGTCAGTCCTCACGTTGGCCTCGGAACGGAACGAAACGTCGGATCGCAGCCCCGGAACGGAACGGAGCAGAGATCGGAGTAGACGAGACCTCCGACCCGACGATCCCTGCATCGAGAGCAGTGCACGCGCCGACTATGCCCCCACGAGACCTTCCTATTGTCTCGTCGGCAGTGGTCTGGACCCCTCAAGACTTGCTGCTAGGACCTTAAAGGTGTACAGTACTATATGAGAATCCCGCCTCCCCATCATTCCGATCGCTTTCCCCTATCGCTCACTCCTGCATTCCTTGCTGAATAGTTATGATCCTTCCACCATATGCCCAATCAGCTCACGTCCCGTCGCCGCCCGTCGCAGTCTACCTACAAGTAGACTTCATTTCCCCTATCTTGTGCTTCGATCGACTTGAGCGCGCAGCGACGATCGGACTTACACAGCGATATATCCACACTAAAACCACATAGAGCTATGCTACTTACAGCCAGATGCTAGCTAGCTACTTAGGGACGACTCGGAATCATGTACTTAAGGCCCAGCAGCACCGCGAATGAAATGTAACAATTCTCTGCGAGAACGCCTCGCTCCTTCCTATTCTGCGTGTTTGTGTGATCTTCTCCCCTTCTTATTGTTTCCTTTTCCCCCTGCGAATTCCCTTCTTCATTGTCAACGTCAAACCGAGCCGCCGTGCCGTCAAGCGTTGCGATCAAGACCGAGGACCCCGCTGCGTTTTACTTTCGTCTTGATTCGCGTTATCTTATCTCCATCTTGTCGAACTCGAACAGCACGCGTCGAAACGTGCTACATCAGGAAAAGTGTCCCGTGGTTGTGCAAAACTTGAGCGCTTGAGCCCTCATTCATCTCTCATCTCTATCCTGTCCCTACTCCATACATCCCCAATTGAGCCCTCCCCCAGCCAACTACTTCTCCAATGACTTCCACCACCTTGATGTCTGCATCTTCAGTTGTCGCCAGACGTCCGAGGATGCGCAGCGCGATTTCCATCTCTCCTCTCTCGGCGTCCTTCTCACATACATTGGGTGACCCCACTTTTGGCTGCGCCATTTCGCTGCGCTCAGGGCTCATACGAGTCGTAAGGTGACGACTGGATGCCAGCCTGGGGGTTCTTCGATAGCGCAGGGTGCTCCGCACGGACCTAAATATCGCAGGTGGGTGGCACCAATGGATTGGTCTAGAGGAGCTCAATGAACATCATGCCGTGCGTCTTCATATTTCATCCCGTGAGCATACTTGAATGTATGGAATTGTTATTCCTTTGAGTGTCTAGATGGGGACACAACGATATACCCCCGGCCTACAGTCCAACTGCCACACCTACTCTTCCTTTGGATGCCAAACTGCACAAATCCGTACTCTGCCACCCCCCGATACATATATATAAACAGCCACGTTTTCTGTGCCTTGGCCTGTCATTTCTTCTATTCCGCCCGGCACTACTGACACCGTGTTCATGGAAATACCGCAGTACTACGACTCGATCATTGACATGACATCTTTCTCGCCTGAGTTAGCTTCCCGTCCCATAACGCAGTCTCCGTAAGGGAGCAAAACCTCGAACTGCTACGGTTCCTATTCATCCTTGGTCTGTCACGCTGCATTAACTGGTCCCTCCGCACAGCTGCCCATCGACGCTGCGTGACTCCTCATCCAGCTCGCGGCGGATAAGCGCTTGGAAGATCGGATGGCGGCTGAGTCCCTCAAGAGTACTTTCCCTGCGCCCACGGCAAAGGCTGAAGAGAAGGAAGCCATCAGTGTGTCCGGCGTCATCACTCTACGCAGCATCAACCCTCCTCGAGCATGAATCAAATACTGGATGCGGTTGGATACGTTTTCTGTGCCTTGGCCTGTCATACTGTTTAGGGAATTTCGCCAGGTGCGACTGATGCCGTTGTTCACATGTTCATGGAAAAACTGTCGTATGACCTCCTCATCAACATGACGTCTTTCTCGCGTGAGTGAGCTTCCCATCCCGGACAGCACTCTCCGTAAGGGAGCTAATTGATCATTCGCGAAGGCCGTCAGATCGCCTCTCCACGGTCGGCTTCACCGGACAAGTGAATTGCACGATAAGGAACTCAAGGTGCTGGTGAGTGAGTACAAATCGCGCATACATACGCTCCATGCCAAAAGTCAGAGATCTCGCCCAGCGCTCACTCTCTCCCGAGACTCTGGCCCACAATCCCTTCGCTTCGCAACGAACTAAACAACGAAAAGATCGCTATACCCTTCAGACAGGATATCTGAAGAGCAAGCTGAATGCAAGGACAGGGATAAGATCGAAGAGCTTCAAGTGACTTTCGCCGACTTCGGCGGTGAGATCAGCAGAGGTGATAGGAAGGGCAGAAGATATCGGTCATGAGATGCTGAAATGAGACTGTCGGATACATTGGGCATCGCTGGGAGAGCGTCTTACAGACCACACAAGGGGTTAGAGGGACACAACCACAGCTGGGCTGATATTCATGGAGGAGAGTATGAGCAGTTTAATTACATAGACAGAACAAATACAGAAATAAATGCTACAGTAAAGGCACAAAGGTGGTCAGCGATGCGAGACAAGGTATTGTGAAAGCGTATCGCGTTGACGCTTAGGACAACTCGTTCTGTCGAGAACTGGTTTGAGGTGAAAGATGCGTTCAACGTCGGGTGTGGATGGGCTGGAGATGGGCAAGAGAAGTGAAGGTAAATGAATGCGCAAGGGAGTAAGAGAGCAAGCTTGAGATGAAGAGAGAGATAACACACACTATATTCAGAATATATCCCAGTCAGTCTGGCCACTTGCTGCCGCGCTCCCCTTTGACACGATCCTTGATTCACCGCAATCAAATACGGGATTCCAGGCGCACAATGTGGCCAGCTGCCTCTCGTTCGCTTATAAATGAGGTAAATGCACCACCAACATCGCCTTCATAATAAGTGATCTCCGCCAAACTAGGCAAGACCTCCAGAGTCATCTCTCCATCCTCCGAGCGTAGAGAGTCAGAAAGTCCTTTGGCAAGTTCGTTTTCCAGGTGAAGAACCTTCACGTTGGTGAACGGCCTGAGAAGCTCGCGCCACTGCGTGCGGTCGACTTGGTTGTGCCATTCTGACGACCGATTGTGCTCCTTGTAGCTGAGCGTGAGTACCTCGACGACAGAAAGCACTGGTGAAAGTGTGGTGAGGATCTGTATTGCTGACGCTACCTGCCAGTCGAAGTGTCTGCACATGGTCCGCAATTCCAAGGGGCGTTCATACAGTCTTCGATGTGGATCCATGATTAGAGTAATGGAACCCGCGTGAAAAGCGAGGCGAACTTCGTTGGATCTGAGGTTCTCTGATATTCGGATGATCTGGGAGAGCCGCGGAATGGTGAAGGTGAGTTGATGGAAAAACCTGACTTCAAAGAGGCTGAGGACGGGGAGGCTGATCCGGGCAAGAAGGCCTTCCAGGTAAGCGCTGACACCCCAAAATGAAAGTAAGCGAAGGTTAGGAAGTGTGATGTGGGCGAGAATCGGGGTATCCAATAGTTGCCTGACAACATCGCGGTAAGGAAGAGGCGAGTGGAACCCAATCACTAGCCATTCCAGCTGGGGCATGAGCAAAAGTCGAGAGAGTAAATAATTGGGGGGGAAGTAGGCCGATCGCGGGATACCTCCAAGCGACAAGTGGACAAGTCCGCCGGTAGATGTTAGTAAAGGAGATGTTATTGGAAGGGCTGTGTACCATAGATCGAGTTCGCGTAGATTTGGTGCTTGAAATGTTACGGGAAGTGTCAAACTTGTCTCTTCCTCTGTCAGAGAGTGGATATACATGCGTTCCAGAATTGGGAATTGATCGTCTATAGCTGGAATAATCTTCTCCAAATTTGGGGTTGGTATGGAAAGGAGAATACGATGCACACGATCACGGTACGAGAGCGCGAGAAGCAGACCCTGTTCATCCTCTGCTGTCATCGTGCGAGAACCATCATAAAAGATGGTGAGTGGCAAGGGCAATGAATGTTTCAACATGTCTGCCACAGGTACCCCGTAGGCGCAGACGAGGTGAAGATCCAATGCAGTTCTCGATGCAAGTATGAGGTATCGCCAGCGTTGCGAAACCTGAGCCAGCTTGTACCACCAACGCTGGCGCCTCCAACTGATCACATTTCTGCCATCCCCGCCTTCATATTCATCCTGGATGTGCAGGCGATAGATATAGAATATATGGTGAAGAACATCGTCGTTCAGAATGTAGACAGGTGAGTGCCGTCTCTTGCTAGTTCGCTCTATTTGTCTACAAGTTCGTGAACGGAACAGGGACATGGATCTTTGAGACTCACGCCTTTGGGCACATCGGACAAATATTCCAGCAACGGGAAGACAAATCGTAGTGGATAGGCAACCGGGCATATCAGGCAGGTAACAACGATGGAATAAGGAGCGAACGCCCAAGTACCGTCCGCCTCGTGTTAGTGGGCTGTATATGGCTGTACAGCATGTCATGTGCTTGTGCCCACTCTCATCCACGTGAATGCTCGTGGCCCTTATACCTTTATCCGTATTCCATTCCTCCCCATTCCGCTCCCCACCAAGTACTTCTCCAATCGTTCTCACCGCAATGTCCGCGTCTTCCGTTGCCGCCAGAAGCCCGAGCATGCATAGCGCGGCTTCCGTCTCTCCTTCGGATCCTCCTCGCGTGCAGTGGACGCCCCGCTCTTGGCGGTCGCTTTCCTCACTCAGGGCTCTCCTGGGCGATATCTATGGCTCGTTTGACGGTCACCCGCGCGTATTTATATGCAAGCCGCAAGTGATAACTGGACACCAGCCGGGCAGTTCTTCGACAGCGAAGGGTACGCCGCACGGACCTAAGCGGCGCAGTTGAGATACACCAATGGATAGATATCTAGAGGACTACCTTGTACGTCTTTTCTCATCCCACGTGTCACGTGAACATACTGGACTATATGATATTCTTATCCTTTTCAGTAATAATCAGTATCTCGATGGGGACACAACGATGAACACGGCTGCTAATTCGGCGCTTCAAAACTCCCACTCTTCTTACTCATCCTTGGCTTTCACTCGACACCAACTCGTCCTCTCCCACCGCCGCATACGTATATATGTCCGGCTGCCCGTCGAGGCTGCGTGTGTCCGCTGCCAAGTTGCGGTGGATATGTGCTTGGAGTCGGATCGCGGTTGAGTGCCTCGAACATGCTTCCTTGTGCCCACACCCAAGCGCTAAACAGAAGGAGGGTATCGATGTGCTCAGCTTTATTACGCAACACATCGAGGAGTCAATTACTGGACGCGGTTGGATAGCGTGTATGTTTGTTGTGCTTTGGCCTTTTATATGATGGATTTCGGCCGATGAAGAGGCCACGATCGAGCGCCGCCAGGAGCGGGCTCGCACGCAGTGTCAAGCAGGGACGATGCGTTGGCAAGGAGGAGTGCTACGTATCGCGCATATTTGGTTTGGACCGCGAGGGTACTCGCGTATTTGATTTTGATCCTTTTGCGGCTTTATCTTATTTTATCTGTTCACTTATCTACATAGATTGCTAGAACGCGGCATCGCTGTGCCACTGCGATGCCGCCACAAACCCGCGACAGCGGGCGTCAGATCAAGCGCGATGGCGCGGGCCTAACAGGGATCAGAGCGTCGATCGACGCTGCTACCTGACGGCCTACATACCTTTTTCTTTCGTTACTTACAGTTTGTTTTGGGCTCTTACTTTTGTCTTTCCTGTTCTTTACTTAGAGACGCGTGGCGTCCACATTACCGTCTATTTCCTTATGGTATAGGTTAGGATCTTTAGCTACAGTGTCTTGTAGATAAAAGGCCGAGGTGACCACCCTCGACCAGCATCCAAAAAACCCTCCTTCCTCTCTTCTCTCGAGTGACGCGCGACGCGATCTCTTCTACCTTCCTCTGCAAATTCATCCATTATAGCCTTTGACTCTGCTCACAGATCTCGTGAGGCGCAACTGACGTGGTGTTCCCGGCAAAGCTGCAGTACTACGAGCTCATGCATGATATGATATCTTTCTCGCCTAAACGAGTTTCCCGTCTCACACGGACGGTCTCTGTAAGGGAGCCAAGCAGCCGCTCGCGAAAGTGGTTATGTTACCTGTCATGCATGGTCCGCTTCATATACCTCTTCACGAGCCAACGTGCTCTTCTTTACATAATTTCTCAAACACCATGAGCACCGCTCGGTGGGTGGATAAGGCGATTGCGCATGATAAGGTCCGCCGCAGTGGTCACATGACTTACATCGTGGGTCGACGCGCCTTGGCGTCTAAGCGCGGTACCACAAGAATTCGACCACTCAACAGCTTCGGATGCTTTTACTGCTTAGTATGCAGGCACGTAACAATTATGACAAAGGTCCTCGCGACGCTGCTGGTTAAAGAGGGGACAACTGGCATGCATTTACGCGAGAAGGTGATTTTGCTGGATA
Source organism: Lactifluus piperatus (assembly GCA_003315875.1). NCBI lineage: Eukaryota > Fungi > Basidiomycota > Agaricomycetes > Russulales > Russulaceae > Lactifluus > Lactifluus piperatus. The sequence continues at coordinate 16,168 of QFDX01001799.1, forward strand.
ATAGATACAAGGGCCTTAGCACGCTGCACACTTAGACTTGGAGGCCATTTTATAATAATCTATGCAAACCCTTTGACACAGCCTTCCATTTTCTGAAAACTCCATAACAACCCGTGCTCAAAGAAAACATTGCAAGTATACATTTACAATGAAAGCAATTATCCAAGCATAGCACAGCACCGTTTACGAGCAATCCAAGGGCACTTTGACTGTACAATGTACATGGTACAAGATCCGCATACAATACAACATGTTTTGCCTTGTAATTGATGAAATCGGAGGCGCGCCAAGTGGCGGCACATACTGCGGCGGCGCGCCGACGGGCTAAATATGACAGGATCGGTGGGTCAAGATTGTGAAAGAATGACGGCTGGGTGACAGTGGGTGTACGTACAGGGGCAAAGCCCTTGGTAGGATCATATGCGTAAGGCGATCCGTTGAACGTCTGGGGTGGGTACTGAGGCGGGAACGGATTGCCACCATACCCGTGCTGGATCCCACCAGCCTGGGTCTGGTTAACACAGACGAGGTTTGCTTGTGCGTTGCGCCGGCGGCGATAGGTCATCGTGGCAAAAATGAAAGGGAGACTGTGTGAGGAGGGTCAGCGTGAAGGGGATACAAGCCCCATCGTTCGATCGTGAGAAGGAAGGAGAGGATCTTACAGAAACCTAACCGATACCCGCACGAGCTGCCGCGCTTGGTCCGTCGCAGTGCTGAAAGCCACTTTTGGAAGGGATGTATTAGGTACGGCAGTGGAAAGAACCTGGGATGTAGGCAACGTACTCCGAGTCGATCCAGCAGACTGCCCTGACACCGGGGAGCCTGCAAGCAAGATAGCCGCAAAGAGGTGAAACAAGGGTTTGTTGATGGTGATGGATGACGTGCGTCCTACTGGAGTGCGATTGCAAGATTTGGTGAGTGGGGGAGAGACTGAGTGTAAGGCATGGCAAGCGACTCAAAAGTCATGATGAAATTGTGAGGTGGATAAGATAACAAAATACGTAAATGAGAAGGAGTGAACGCCTCCGTCGGCCTTTCCCACCCTCAGACGAAGCGTACGCGCATATTAGTAGTCTCAATCATCTTTCCACTTCCTTGTGCGCTGTCGAAAAACGATTCTACGTCTGCATTTGAGATCAGCCTGGATGTTCGTCTTCTCTGGCTTCTTCCAGTTCGCAGAGCACCTGTCCCGGCACTAGCCGCTTCTCCGAGTCTGTCGCCCGCCCGCGTGGCCCTCCCACCCTCGCTGCGCTGCTCTCTACCACTGTCTGGTCTGCCCACCCCTCGCCATTCCCTGCAACCGTGTGCCCCCGCCCCTCTCACCACGCTTTGCTGCTGCATGCCCCCCGCCTCTCTCGCCAGGCTCTGCCACCGCATGACCCACCTCCCCCAGCCACTGTAGCTGCCACGGGGCTCACCTCCCTTACCCCCCCTGTGGCTGCGTGGCCCGCCTCTTCCTGCCACTGTTGCCGTCCTAGGGTACTGCTCGTAGTGTCACTCTACACACATCCACACAAAAAGCTGTGGCCTAGGCCGGGCCAAGCCGAAGCCGAGCCGGAACAGCATTAGACGCAGCGCTGATTGAGCACGATGTGACAATCAGCAACATGGGAAGCTGCGAGTGAGGAACTCTCTTCTCCCTTTTGTGGGGCTGCACAAAATAATTCTATTCTTTGGCCATCTACTTTCGTCTTGTTCCCCAACATAGCTATTTGTGACATGACTTCCAACACAAGATAGACGGTAAACAAGGGGCGTGGGTGGCAGGGAGTAGCGAAATTGTGAATGGGTTAATCGGCAAATGTAATGGAGCATGATTGCAGTAGAGAAAGATGCAGAGTAGCAGATCTGGGTGACAAGCATCCCAACCAATCGATTCAGAAGCATAGGCGCTCAGGGGACATGGATGGTAGTGACACAGGATTCACGAACGAGCAGAGATGCACAGTAGATGCAGAGAAGAACAGGCGTGAAGAGTACAGTAAAAGTACAGGCGCGAGGCGGACATGTACAGTACAGGAAAAAGCAGAGGCGACAGGGGATAGGGGATGGCCGGGAACAGAAACATAATAGAGGAAAAGGCTTACAGGACTGGCAAAAGAAGGTCGGGAGCTTGAAAGAGAAAGAAAAGAAAGGTGAAATGTGAGGGACGAACCCATATTACGGTCAGCAAGCGGCGACATTTGAGTGTTGGGCCCGAGGCGGTCCATGACACGGGGGCTGCTATGTCATGCAAATTGAAAATAGTCGGAGTCTGCCGAGCTCGCTGCAATTGAGGGGACTGTGGTCAGCATCATCCGGTGGCGGGGGGGGGGGGTCGGAAGATGAATATGTACTGATCATGGCGGTATTAAAGTGCCTTAAGTGTAAAATCGAGTCGTTGAGTGCGAGGATATCTGTTGAAAAGTGAAAGGAGAAACGACTAGGGCAAAATGTATCAGAGAGATCCCTCGCGAGGATCTAAGAACGTATAGGGGGTAAGACATGAGTATCGCCCTATGAGTCAACGCGTTTGCTTACCGTGACGCGTGAGTGGAGGAAGCGTAAGTCTACCATTTCTGAGAGTCGAAGCCATGCGACCTCTTTTAAGACGCCCTGGAAGAGATGAGTGATGGTAAATCCAGAGGTAAGTAGGAACGGGAGATAGAAGGACATGAACAGATATAGACGTACCATGTTTCAAGCATCACAGTCAGTCAGGCCGCTCCTGTGTTTCCCCCACCTTCCTGGACCTACTGCTATCACAGAGGCGATACCGACGCACAGGGTGGCCCACAGCCTTTCGTTCTTTGAACACTCCTTCCACCAGAATATCGACATTCCTTCAGGTTTTGCGAGGGCGTTTCTCCATTTTCTGAACGTAGAGAACGTGAGAGTTGCCGGACGAGTGGACTTTCAACTCGAATTGACTTTACACCGCTGAATGGTCTGAGAAGTTCACGCCACTGCGTGCGGTCGACATTGTTTTCCCACGACGTTTGCATGAATTGTAACAGCCGTAGAACAGCGAATGTGAGCTGATTGAAAAGGCGGATTCAAAGGACGGTAAGGACAGGGGCACTAATCCGAGCAAGAAGGGGGTTCAGGTAAGCCGCGCTGACGCCCCTGCATGTAAACATGCGAAGGTTGGCAAGGGTGACATGGGTGACAACATCACTGTTCGGAAGAGGCAAATGGAATTCCGATGCCAAGCGTCTCCAGCTCGGGCATGAGCGAAAGCCGCGTGAGTATATAACTTGAAGGAAAGTAGGCGGATCGCGGGATATCTGCCAGAGCGGCACTCTTACACGTGACCACACGCGTCATTGCGATTCCCAAATCGAACGAACTTGGGAAGTTTGAGAAAGAGGCCTTGAACTGTTGGCAATCTTATCTTATCTTATCTTATCTTGTTCAACTTGACTTTCGCTTTTGACAAGGGTCAGCTGACCTTGACTACGAGTCTGAATGACTTGTACAACACTGGCCGCAAAGCCTGTGGCCTTCCCTCGCTATCCCTACCCCATTCCTCTCCGAACCTTGCCCCACAAACTATCTCTCCAATCGCCCTCACCGTAGCGTCTGCGTCTTCCACTCTCGGCATCCTCCTCGTGCAGGTGCACTGTGTGCCCCCGCTCTTGGTGACATGTATCCGCGCTCAGTGCTCGAGCTTATGATATATAAGACTCGGTTGGCGATCACCCGCATATATTCATACACGAACCCCAAGGTGAAACTGGACGCCAGCAGGACAGTTCTTCGACAGCGCAGGGTGCGTGCAGCATGGACCGAAACGGAGCAGGTGGATGGAACCAATGGATAGATCTAGACGAGCTCGATGAATATTATGCCGTGTGTCTGTTTTTTCTCATCCCGTGTGCACATACTTGGATATATGACAGTGTAATTCCTTTGTGTATCTAGACGGGACACGATTGTATACACAGATGGCAACTCGACGCTCGAACTGCTACAATTCCTATGCGTCCATGGACTGTCACGCTCCACTAACTGGTCCCTCCGCACAGCTGCCCATCGAGGCTGTGTGCCTCCTCCACCATCTCGCGGCGGATATGCGCTTGGAAGATTGGATGGCGGCTAAGTGCCTCAAGGGTGCTTTCCCAGTGGGCACGCCAAAGGCTGAAGAGAAGGAAGCCACCAATGTTCCCAGCGTCATAACGCTACGCAGCATCAACCCTCCTCGAGCATGAATCAGATACTGGATGTGGTTGCATACGTTTTTTGTGCCTTGGACTGTCTTTCTTTTCCTTTCTATTCAGGGAATTTTGCCAGGTACGACAGACGGCGCGTTCACATGTTCATGGACAAACTGCAGTACCACGACCTCCTCATCAAAATATCATCTTTCTCGCGTGAGTCAGTTTCCCATCCCGGACAGAGCAGTCTCCGTAATGCAGCCAAATTGCCGTTCGCGAAGGCCGTCAGATAGCCTCTCCACGATCGCCTTCACCGGACAAGGTATTTGCACGATAAGGGACTCAAAGTGCTGGTGAGTGAGTACAAATCGCGCATACATGCGCTCTGCGCAAAAGTCCGAGATCTCGCGAAGCGGTCACTTACTACCGAGAGTCTTGCCCACAAGCCCTGCACAACGAACTAGCCAACGAAAAGCTTGCTACACCCTTCAGACGGGATATTTGAACAACAAGCAGAAAGCAAGGACAGGGATATGATCGAAGGACTTCAGGTGACTTTTGTCGAGATCAGTGGAGGTGATATGAGGAGCAGAAGGTTTCGGTCATGAGATGCTGAAACGAGGCTGTTGGATACACAGGGACTCGCTGGGAGAGTACCTTACGGACCACACAAGGGGTTAGAGGCGCACAAAAACAGCTTGTGATAGCTGGACTGAAATTCATAGAGGAGAGTATGAGCAGTTTAAGTACAGAGACACCACAAATACAGAAGTAAATTTTACAGTACAGGCACAAAGGTGGTCAGCGATGCGAGGCACAAGGTATTGTAAAGGCGTGACGTGTTGACTGTTAGGACAACTCGTTGTGTCGAGAGCTGGTTTGAAACGAAAGGCGCGTTCGACGTCGGGTGTAGAGAAGCTGGGAATGGGCAAGTAGAAGTGAAGGTAAATGCAGTCGCGAGGGAGTAAGAGAGCATGTTGGAGATGAAGAGGGAGATAATACACACTATGTTCAGAATAGATCCTAGTCAGTCTGGACTCTTGCTGCCGCGCTCTCCCTTGACACGATGCTTGATTCACCCCAACGGGATTCTAGTCGCACAGTGCGGCCAGCTGCCTGTCGTTCGCTCATAAATGAGGTAAATGCACCACCAACATCGCCTCCGGAATACGTGAGCTCCTCAAGGTTAGGCAAGACATCCAGAGTTATCTCTCCATCCTCCGAATGTAGAGAATGAGAGAGTCCTTCGGCAAGTTCGTTTGGCAGGTGAAGAACCTTCGCGTTGTTGAACGATCTGAGAAGCTCGCGCCACTGTGTGCGGTCGACTTGGTTGTGCCATTCTGACGACTGATTGTGCTCCTCATAGGTGAGCGAGAGTACCTCCACGATAGAGAGTACTGGTGAAAGTGCAGTGAGGACCTGTATTGCCGACGCAACCTGCCAGTCGAAGTGTCTGCACATGATCCTCAAGTGCAAGGGGCGTTCCCACCGTCTTCGATGTGGGTCCATGATTAGAGCAACGGAATCGGTGTAAAACGCGAGTTGAACTTCGTTGAATCTGAGGTTCTCTGATATTTGGATGATCTGGAAGAGCCGCGGAGCGATGAAGGTGAGTTGATTGAAAAACTTGACAACAAACACGCTGAGGACGGGGATGCTGATCCCGGCAAGAAGACCTTCGAGGTAAGCGCTGACACCCCGAAATGAAAGGAAGTGAAGGTTGGGAAGTGTGATGTGGGCGAGAATCGGGGTATCCAATAGTTGCCTGACAACATCACAGTTAGGAAGAGGTGAGTGGAACCCGATCCGTAGCCTTTCAAGCTGGGGCATGAGTGAAAGCCGTGAGAGTAGATAATTTGGGGGGAAATAGGCAGATCGCGGGATCTCTCCAAGAAACAAGTCGACAAGTCCGCCAGTAGATGTGAGTAAAGGAGATGTTATAGGAAGGGCTGTGTACCACAGATGGAGTTTGCGTAGATTGGGTGCTTGAAATGTTACAGGAAGTGTCAAACTTGTCACTTCTATTGTCAGAAACCGGATAAACATGTATTCCAGAATTGGGAATTGATCGTCCATGGCTGGGATGATCTTCTCCAAATTTAGGGCTGGCATCTTGAGGAATATACAATGCACACGATCACGGTGCGAGAGCGCAAGAAGCACGCCCTGTTCATCCTCTGCTGTCATCGTGCGACCAAAATGATAAAAGATGGTGAGTGGCAAGGGCAGTGATTGTGTCAACATGTCCGCTACAGGCACCCTATTAGTACAGACGAGGTGAAGATCCAATGCAGTTCTCGATGCAAGTATCAGGTATCGCCAGCGTTGCGAAACCTGAGCTAGCTTGTACCACCAACGCTGGCGCCCCCAAGCGAGCATTGGACTGCCATGCTCGTCTTCATATTCATCCTGGATGTGCAGGCGATAGATATAGAATATTTGGAGAAGCGCATCATCGTTCAGGATGTAGATAGGTGCGTGCAGTCTCTTGCTAGTTTGTTCTATTTGTCTACAAATTGGTGAACGGAACAGGGACGTGGTTCTTTGAGACTTGCGCCTTTGGGCACATCGGACAAATATTCCAGCAACGGGAAGACAAATGGTGTTGGATATGCAACCGGGCATATCAGGGAGGGTAACAACGATGAGGATTAAAGGCCCAAGTATCGTCCGCCTCGTGTTAGTGGGCCTGTGTATGGCGTGTGCAGCATGTCATGTGCTGGTGCCAGTCCCATCCAAAATGTGAAAACTCGTTCCTCCCCATTCTTCTCCACACCAAGTACTTCTCCAATCGCTCTCACTGGGGTCTCTGCGTCTTCCATTTCTGCCAGACGCCCGAGCATGCATAACGCCGCTTCCATCTCTCCTTCGCATCCTCCTCGCGTGCAGTGTACGCCCCCGCCCTTGGTGCACGATTTCCTCACTCAGGGCTCTCCCGTGCAATATGTATGGCTCATTTGACGATCACCCGCGCGTATTTATATGTAAACCGCAAGTGACAACCGGACACCAGCCGGGCAGTTCATCGACAGCGCAGGGTACGCCGCAAGGACTGAAGCGGCGCAGGTGAGTAACACCAATGGATAGAGATCTAGAGAAGCTCTATGAACATCACCCTGTACGTCTTTTTTCCCATCCCGTGTGAGCATACTAGAATATATGATATTCTTATTCTTTTCAGTATCTCGATGGGCACACAACGATGAACACGGTCGGTAATTCGACGCTCCGACTCTTACTCATCCTTGGGATTTCACTCGTCCTCTGCCACCACCGCATACGTATATATGTCCGGCTGCCCGTCGGGGCTGCGTGTGTCTGCTGCCAGGTTGCGGTGGATATGTGGTTGGAAGATCGGATCGCGGTTGAGTGCCTCGAACATGCTTTCTTGTGCCCACACTCAATCGCTAAACAGGAGGGCACCAATGTACTCAGCTTTATTACGCTACACAACATCAAAATCATCGAGCAGGAGTCGATTACTGGACGCGATTGGATAGCGTGTATGTTTCTTGTGCGTTGGCCTCTCATAGCCTTTGACTCTGCTCACAGATTTCGTCAGGTGCAATTGACGCAGTTTTCCCGGAAAAGCTGCAGTACTACGAGCTCATCCATGGCATGAGGACTTTCTCGCCTGAGCGAGTTTCCCGTCCCATACTGAAGCTCTCTGTAAGGGAGCCAAACATCCGCTCGCGAAAGCGGTTATGTTGCGTCTTCAAGGTCCGCTTCACATCGGTTCCCTGTCAAGCCCGCAAACCATGATGCCATAAAAAAATGCATGATACAAGTGGCATTAGCTCGACCGTATACTAGGACTCAATGCCGCGCATGGGCCGCGTTCCCTCTGAACGAATGCCGGGCAGCGCTACGAAAGTGGATGTTTGGCCGGTGCGGGGCTCGAGGACAGGTGGACCCACGTGGCGTACAACCATGGCTTGTCCAACGCTGAGGAGTAGGCTGATACTAATGGTGCTGTGAACATGCGCGTCCACGGTGACGGTAGTCGTCCTATGATGGCGGACTCGCTATGGTCATAACTGTAACGTAAGCAGGCATTAGGCTGACATGGCGGCACTGTCGACTTGATTCTGATAAACGATTACAGCGATGGCGATAAGGAGTATGGGACGATGCGGTACCGGTACGCCACTGCAAGAGCGGGATGACGCATGCGTTGTTACATACATGAGGCGGCGCGTTGAACGTGCAGACCTACTTCGGAACAACCTCACGGCGCTGCTCCTTGCTCCTGGCTAGGATTGGACGATGATGGTTGAGCTGACGTCGTGTGGTGTCTTCAGCCCGCTGAGCACCCTGAACGCGGAATTTGTTGCGTGGCTTGCGGAGGAGTACGATGGCCATGTGCGCTTGTCGTGGGGCTGGAGGGACGTTCTCGGGCTTGTGTTTGCCCTTTATGGAGGCGCCATGGCGTAGCGACGAACTCGTTCAATCATCATTTGTTTTACTAATTAGACGAATGAATTGTGAGTTCCTCATACGCGGACGAGTCAACTTAGTGTCGGTTGGGGATGTACTGTAGTTTAGAGAATACCTCGTATGCTTATACAGTATTATACAATTTGTCAGGGCAAGTGTCCCGTGGTTGTGCAAAACTTGAGCTTGAGCGCTTGAGCCCTCATACATCTCTATCCTATCCCTACTCCATTCATCCCCGATTGAGCCCTCCCAGCCAACCACTTCTCCAATGACTTCCACCACCGTGATGACTACATCTTCAGTTTCCACGAGACGGCTCCAGAGGATGCGCAGCGCGATTTCCACCTCTCCTCTCTCGGAATCCTCCTCACATACAATGGGTGCCCCCACTTTTGGCTGCGGCATTTCGCTGCGCTCAGGGCTCATACAAGTCGCAAGGTGACGATTGGATACCAGCAGGGGGATTCTTCGACAGCGCAGGGTTCCCCGCACGGACCTAAGTATCGCAGGTGGGTGGCACCAAAGGATTGATCTAGAGGAGCTCAATGAACATCATGCCGTGCGTCTTTTTATTTCATCCCGTGTTGAGCATAATTGAATGTATGGCATTGTTATTCCTTTCAGTGTCTAGATGGGGACACAACGGTATACCCCCGGCCTACGGTCCAACTGCCACACTTACTCGTCCTTTGGCGGTCACACTGCACAAATCCGTGCTCTGCCACCGCCGCATACTTATATATAAACAACCACGGTTTTTGTGCCTTGGCTTGTCATTTCTTTCTATTTCGCCTGGCCCTACTGACGCCGTGTTCATGGAAAAACCACAGTACTACGACCTCATCATTGACATGACATCTTTCTCGCCTGAGCGAGCTTCCCGTCCCGTAATGCAGTCTCCGTAAGGGAGAAAAACAGCCATTCGCGACGGCCATCAGATCGACTCTTGACTATCCCCTTCACATAGAGCGACGTCAAACTACCATGTACAGACACTTCCTTTTTTGATATTCATCACCGTCTGGCTCGCCTAGCGTGCCACCTTGGCGGAGACAGCTCGAGTAAAGTAAAGTAGCACCTGCGTATCCTGTAGCACCACGACAGGTAATATATGAGCACCTTGCAACCTGAGAAAATAAAGATCTTTGCTAGCATTTGCATCTGCCTGTCGTCCCTGCGTTCAGTTTCACTAGCCCCTCACGGTACGAAGAACATTCACTCCGCGCGACGCTCCATTTCGAGAGATCGCTGCTCTCTCCAGGATCTCACACCGTATCCATAAATGAACCATTTATAAAATTTCTATTAACTCATAACTGAGTTAGCTGAGCACTCGTAGCGCATATATATCGCGCAAGACATTAGGTGAACTAACAACCATCAGGCTAAGATCTGTCGCTGTGCTCAGTGATTTCTTTTTGGGAGACTATTGCGGAAGACGTCAAAAAGGAAGATGCCCAGCCGCGTTCCTCACTCGACACCACTCGGCGCAGCTGTTTTGGGTTCATTTGCGTTCACGTATACGTATCCACTGGATCCACAGTAGAACCGACTTTGAGGATGCGGTTTGAAAAATCCGATATAGTTAAGGACGATTAGCTGAACAATATAGGGGAGCTATTTAGGAGGAAAGGAGTAACCTACAATTAAGTATCACTGATGAACGGAAGGCAGGGCATCCCGACGTCGAGGGAAGGGTCCACTACCATGCCAAGAGTGTGGTGAGCGAGCTTGTTGCAACAACGCATTGGCCCCGTGTTGCGCTTGTTTTCGAGTATCGGTGTGGTGTTCCGAGTTGAGAAGCTGCCATTACCATGGCGCACATAGGACGGCGGAGGCGGTGACGCTGCTCATCGTAGCGAATGTTATGGGAGAGGGGTTTGTGGATCTAAATGACCTCGTAATCCTGAAGCTGAAGAGCTGAGGCCATGCTGTGGGCTGGGGAGCGGCTTTGATATGATACCAGTCTGATGAGGGATACCTCAATTAGAGTCGTCATCCATGTCCCAAGACGATTTGTTCTCCTCGAGGTCACGCTAGGCACTGTGGACAAGTGAACGCTGTGGAGCATGCGCTGTAGCGAAGTGACTATGTCCAACAACTGGTCGACTTGTAAAACCGTTTTATGAGTCCGTAGAGACAAGTTTTGAATAAAGCTGTCTCGAGAAGAACTTAATTTGAAGACTTCAACGCACCAGATAACTTAGCTATGGACATCGCTCGTTGTGATTCCCCACACGTGTCAACGAAATCCATCTCGCATTCTCAATGGCAAGGAGTGAGTATCGCGATTACGGGAGAATTCTGTTACTGGATGGACCTCTGTCCGCTCCGAAGAGCTTTCATTAACAATGCTGATGGTGGTTGTGTAGCGAGAGTGCCGGAAATGGAGTCCAATGCGACCAATTTCGTTGAGTGGTGTGACGTGGAGGTGGAAGAGGGGGTAAACCAGACTGGGGTGTAACGTGTAACAGGCATGTGTGTGGCTGGAGGCATAGGTGACTGCGGGTGTGAGAGAATTGAATCAACGCTCTGCTACCGTAGTGTCGCCGCGTAGGCTCGGACTACAGTGCCAGTTCATCACGCTCACACGCATCAAGGTGCCGACCGATTAATAGGTCATCTCAACCTTCCGATTATACTGTAACTTAGTAACTTAGGAAAAACACAACGCATCATCCGTCCATTGCCATTCTTGGACGTCCCACGCTCGGGACAGTTCTGCCAGTGGGGGTGGGGGGTTGGATGGTCGCAGAGCCCGGGTCGGTCATGATCTTTACCCAGCCCTCTGCCCTTTCATGTAATGACCACGACAGTGGAGCCCAGCTTTGGTGACACTTCAAAGGGCAAAAAGGAAGTCACTTTGCCTAGCTCAAGCTCGAATGCGAATGTGAATCCACGGCTTCAAGAGTCTCAACAGGGCAGCTGCGCACATAATTACTCAATCAAGACCCCTTCTGAGGCGGCCCTTGAGCACAAGCTTGCGTTGAAGACCAGCATGTTGAGCGTGAGAAGAGAAAACTCATCTCAAGGGGAGCGCTAGTCATCAGGAAAACGTCAATGGTCTTAATTTTTCTTAATTTGTCTTAATTTCCAGATAAGACGGATTTAAGAAGAGGCACCTTTCTGATCCGTCTTAACAAAAGAGGGCCTTAAATATCTCTTGAATCTGTCTTAATTGACTTGATCTTGACTCTGCCACTAGTGTGTCGGCAGCTCCTGCCGAGCTGTTAGCCGAGCCGTTAGCCGAGCCGATTCCTAGCCGAGCCTGTCCCTGCCTATTTCTTTTGAGCCAAGTAGCCGGGAAAGGCAGCCGGTTAGTCAATGGCTCCTACCGGCTTGCTGGCTCACATGT